>JAUIQD010000002.1:6600000-6826676 GCA_033439745.1 Lasiosphaeria hispida | reverse complement strand
TATATTTCTTTCTTAAATTTTCTTCTTACTTTTATATCTTTATTTATATTATTCTCTTTTTTTCCTAATTTTCTTTTAATCTCTTTTTACTTACTTACTCTTTACTTTTCTTCTTTATTTATCCTTTTTATATACCCCTTATCTTTATATTTTTCTTATCTTTTTTTTATTTCTTTTTCTTTTTCCTTATCTTTTAATTATATATTATTAATATTCTTTTATTCTTCTCTTCTTTATATCTAATCTTTTTTATACTTTTACTTTAACTATTTTTATTCTTTTTTATTCTTTTATTTTCTTCTTCTTTATTTTCTCTTCTCTATTTTACTATTTTCTTTTCTAACCTTTTTTTTCTTTATATTTATTTATCTTCATTATCTCATCTTTATTTTAATACTTATTATTTATTAATATTTATAATATCTTATTTCCTTTTATATTTCTTTATTCTTAACTTCTTTATATTTTCATTTTTATTTATATTTACTAATACTTTTTAAATTCTTTTAATTAATTATCTTCTTATTTAACCTTAAATTTTATTATTATTATTATTTTACTTATTATCTTATTTTTTACTTTACTTACTTTTTTTTAATATATTAATATTTTATTTATTTTACTTTAATTCTTATTCTTCTTTTTATTTTATTTTTATTTTTATTTTTACCTTTTTCATCTTTATTATTATTATTACTTTTTACATAATTTATTTAATCTTTCCTTTTTTATTATTTTTTAACTTCTTTATTTTTCTTTCTTTTTATTTAATCCTTTATTATTTAATCCTTTTTTATTTTATAAACTACATTCTTTCTTAAACAAATATTAACTTATATATTTCTCATTACTTTATATTTTATTATTTCTTTTTTATATTATTTTCTTTATTTCCTTTTATATCTTTTTACTTTTTCTTTCCTTATCATTCTCTTTTTATTTTTACTACTTTTATTTTTTTATCTTTTATTTTCTTAACCTCTATTTCTTTTATATTAATTTATTCTTATTATTATTTAACTTTAATCCTAATTCTAACAATAATAATTTACCTTTAATTTTCTATCTTATAATATATTCTTACTTTTTTCTTTCTTCTTAACTTTATTATTTTCTTCTATACTTCTTAAAAAATCTTTCTTCTTATTCCACTTTCTTTATTATCTATTCTTTTTTATTCTTAACCTTTTTTTTTTAATTATTTATTCTTATTCTTTTTCTATACTTAATCTTATTATTCTACTTTTAATTATATATTAATCCTTATTCCATTCTTACTTCTAATTTATTTAACTTTAATGTTTAATCTATATTCTCCATCCTTATCCTAACCTTAATAAATATATCCTACTTTTACTTCTAAACCTTTTAACCTTAATTTTTAATTTACATTTTCTATTCCTATATTAAACTTCTTTAACTTTAATCTTTAATCCCACTTTAATTTATATATTCTATTCTTACTTTTAACTATTTAACCTTAATATTTAACTCTAATTTATATTATCTACTTTACTTTTAATTTTTATCTTTACTTTTACTTTCTTAACTCTAATCTTTAACCTAATATTTACTTATATTTCTTATGTTTACTTTTAATTTTCTAATCCAAATTATAACTTTAATTTAAACTAATACTTCTTGCTTATATTTTTAATTATTATCTATTAATATTAACTTATTTAAAAATTTTATTTATTTTTTATTTTTATTATTCTTTTCTTATTTTATTAATTCTTTTATCTTTTTATATTATCTTTTTTAATTTTAATCTTAATAAATTAGTCTATAAGTTAGTCCTAACTATTATCTTTATCTCTACTTTCATAATTTAATATTAAACTTAATTTCTATGTATGTCTTAATAAACTAATATCAATTCTTATCTTTACAACCTAATTAAATATTCATTTATGTTTTTATATTTTAAGTTTTTTTTCCTAAGTTTTTCAATTTTCTTCTTTATAAGGTTAAAAGATAGAATATTAAAATTGCATATGGTTGATAATAGCTCATAGTAATAGGTACTATAGCTGGCTATAGCTAGTTAGGCTAATAGGTGGCTTTGATAGAGTAATAGTATTCTTAGATATATTCTTTCTGCTTAATCTAGTATTAGGCCAAAGAAAGAGTCTGGTTTTTTTATAGTTTACCCTTACATGAGGTTTATTAGTAGTCATACGAAAAGGTTTCTCTCTAATAGAGGCTAAACATAAAATATTTCTACTTTAGAAAATCCTCTATCTTCTTCGTACAAAGACACGAAACCCCCCTCTATGTATTAAAAATTCTGTATCTGCTTTCAACCAAGTGGTTACGGTAGCCTAGTAGCAAGAGTGGCTGGTGCTTTTCAAGAGGTCTAGGGTTCAATTCACTGACGTGGCGATTTTCTAGAAAAAAATGGCAGCACCACCTAGC
The DNA here is from genome assembly GCA_033439745.1 of Lasiosphaeria hispida. Classification (NCBI taxonomy): domain Eukaryota; kingdom Fungi; phylum Ascomycota; class Sordariomycetes; order Sordariales; family Lasiosphaeriaceae; genus Lasiosphaeria; species Lasiosphaeria hispida. The sequence goes on along the minus strand of JAUIQD010000002.1, from coordinate 6,824,258 downwards.
CAGATGATGCTAGGCCCCTACCGTACGACCAATGACGGAGAGAAGCTGGTGACCCTCCGTACCGGAGCGGAGGAAGTGCGGGTTGCCATGATGAACTACCTCGGTAATGTAAGTAGATTAATATATAATACTAGTCGTACGGTAGCTGACAGATATAGGACAAGCAGAAGGCCCTGGCAGCAAAGCCCTCGGTCGACATTGAGGCGTACGACGGCCGGGTGGACCCTGACAAGGTCAAGGTCTGGCCTAGCTACCTGAACGCGGTTCTGATCCAGAGCCGCGGCGCCCCCGGCAAGACCTGCCACCAGTGCGCCACCAACCCAAAACGGGGGCCGTTTAAAGAGTGTCGCCGTACGAAGGGCCACTTCGACGGATGCTGTGGCAACTGCAAGTGGAGGGACCATGCGAAGCGGTGCTCCGTACGACTGGTAGGAGAGGAGGAAGATGAGGAGGTAGAGGCGATTGAGGGACCGGAGGAGATGAGAGTGGTGGAGGTGGAGGATGATGAGTAAATAAAAAAATTCCAAGATGCCTTGTTTTTTTCTCCTTTAGACTCTTTTTCTTATTAAAGGACTATTCCCAAACCCACTTGCTTTTCCAGCCCATATCCTTAGAAACTTAACACTTGCCATCTCCCCATACATGTGGCTTGTACTGCCACTCATCATATGGCTATCCATGATCAACATCTTAGCTTTACTCAACAGCCCAGCAGACAGTATAGTTGAGCAGATCATGACAGCTAGCAATAGCCAATGACAGCAGATGACAGCATATGATAGTTGTAGGAACAATAGGAAAAGCCAAGGCAGGGCATGAGAGCTAGCAATAGCCAAAGAGAGCATATAATAGTATCAGAAGCAATAGAAACAGCCATGGCAGGACAGGACAGTCAGTGACATCCAATGACACACAAGAGAGCATGTGACAGCATATGACAGTAAAAGTCATGGCAGAGCATGACAGCTAGCAACAGCTAGCAACAGCATATGACAGTTCTAGGAATAGTGGGAAGATCTATGGCAGGGTATGATAGCCAGCAACAGCCAACAATAGCACATGACAGCATATAACAGTTGTGGTAACAGTAGGAAAAGCCATGGTAGGGCACGACAGCCAGTGACAGCCGACGACAGCATGTGACAGCATATGACAGTTGTGGTAACAGTTGGAAAAGCCATGCCAGAGCATGATAGCCAGTGACAGCCAACGACAGCATGTGATAGCATATAACAGTTGTGGTAACAGTAGGACATGACAGCCAACGACAGCACATGACAGCATATGACAGTTGTGGTAACAGTAGGACATGACAGCCAGTGACAGCCAAGGACAGTGTGTGACAGTGTATGACAGTTGTGGTAATAGTCGAAAAAGCCATGCCAGAGCATGACAGCCAGCAATAGCCAACAAAAGCATATGATGGTGTATGATAGTTTAGGAAAAGCCATGGCAGATCATGACAGCCAGTGACAGCCAACGACAGCATGTGACAGCATACAACAGTTATGGTAACAGCAGGAAAAGCCATGGTAGGGCATGACAGCCAGCGACAGCCAATGACAGCATGTGACAGTGTATGACAGTTGTAATAACAGTAGGACATGACAGCCAACGACAGCACGTGACAGCGTATGACAGTTGTGGTAACAGTTGGAAAAGCCATGGTGGGGCATGACAGCCAGTCACAGCCAATGACAACATGTGACAGCATATGACAGTTGTGGTAACAGTAGGACATGACAGCCAGTGACAGCTAACGACAGCATGTGACAGCATACAACAGTTGTGGTAACAGTAGGAAAAGCCATGGTAGGGCATGACAGCCAGTCACAGCCAACGACAACATGTGACAGCATATGACAGTTGTGGTAACAGTAGGACATGACAGCTAGTGACAGCCAACGACAGCATGTGACAGCATATAACAGTTGTGGTAACAGTGGGAAAAGCCATGGTAGGGCATGACAGCCAGCGACAGCCAACAACAGCACATGACAGCATACAACAGTTGTGGTAATAGTGGGAAAAGCCATGGTAGGGCATGACAGCCAGCGACAGCCAACGACAGCACATGGCAGCATACGACAGTTGTGGTAACAGTAGGACATGACAGCCAGTGACAGCCAATGACAGCATGTGACAGCATATGACAGTTGTGGTAACAGTCAGAAAAGCCATGCCAGAGCATGACAGCCAGCAATAGCATATGATAGTTGCAGGAACAGTAGGAAGATCCATGGCAGGGCATGATAGCCAGTGACAGCTAATGACAACATAAGACAGCACATAATAGCATATAATAGTTGCAGGAACAGTGGAAAGATCCATGGCAGGGCATGACAGCCAGTGACAGCCAACGACAGCACATGACAGCATATAACAGTTGTGGTAACAGTAGGAAAAGCCATGGTAGGGCATGACAGCCAGCGACAGCCAACGACAGCACATGAAAGCATATGACAGTTGTGGTAACAGTAGGACATGACAGCCAGTGACAGCCAATGACAGCATGTGACAGCATACAACAGTTATGGTAACAGTAGGACATGATAGCCAGTGACAGCCAAGGACAGCGTGTGACAGCGTATGACAGTTGTGGTAACAGTCGAAAAAGCCATGCCAGAGCATGACAGCCAGCGATAGCCAACAAAAGCATGTGACAGCATACAACAGTTGTGGTAACAGTAGGAAAAGCCATGGTAGGGCATGACAGCCAGCGACAGCCAACAACAGCATGTGACAGCATATGACAGTTGTGGTAACAGTAGGACATGATAGCTAGTGACAGCCAATGACAGCATGTGACAGCATATGACAGTTTAGGAAAACCATGGCAGATCATGACAGCCAGTGACAGCCAACGACAGCATGTGATAGCATATAATAGTTGTGGTAACAGTAGGAAAAGCCATGGTAGGGCATGACAGCCAGCGACAGCCAACGACAGCATGTGACAGCATACAACAGTTGTGGTAACAGTAGGAAAAGCCATGGTAGGGCATGACAGCCAGCGACAGCCAACGACAACATGTGACAGCATATGACAGTTGTGGTAACAGTAGGACATGACAGCCAGTGACATCCAATGACAACATGTGACAGCATATGATAGCTATGGTAGCAGTAGGAAAAGCCATGGCAGAGAAGGACAGTCAGCAACAGCCAGTGACAGCTAGTAATAGCCAGAAACAGTAGCAGCCATACAATAGTAAGCAAAATGGTAGCAATATGGGTCAGCTATATAGAAGAGTCTAATATATAGCTTTGGCCTTAATTCTTATCTATAGTATGCTTAGTGGTATGTTAAGTAACTGCTCAGTCTATTTATTTAAGTTTCATATGCCATGTATTTCACTACTTGACCTAGATAGTCTATATTGAATTTTATCAAAGCTAACTATATTAGCCTTAACAGTCAATACAGGTTTATATCTAGTATTTTAACAAAAATAATCATCATTGCAGTATTTAAGTACCTAAAGCAAACTATAATATCACTCATTTGAGTAAATATCAGGCATGTTCCATAGTACGAGAATCACCTCATTAGCACCACACTAACCCATCCAGCCTCTAAAAAGTCAATATCAACCTTCTATAACTTGGTACAGCCCTACTTATCTAGCTACCAAGCTATAGTACATCATAACCTCTATTATAGCCAAAGAATCAAAAGTATGGTCTGAATGGAAAGCTATGATGCGTGCTAATATAACAAACGCTATATTAACACACCTATAGATCACTAGTAGGTAGTATAAATAGATCATGTCTTAGCTAATAGAATGTTGCCATGATATCAAGAGTCATTTCCCTTAGAGCCAATAAAGGAAGCTTGATAAAACACCAAACTACCTATAGTAACTCACTAAGCCCACTATCCAGCACCCACAATTTAAACTTACTATTATCAAGCACATATAGCATGACTATGGTGGAATGGCAGTACCGCCTGGGCACTACCATTTAATTCCCAAGTGCTGAAATAATAAGTGTCTCCCTAGAGTTATCCATCTTATAGGGTCTTTTAAGAACCTATAGTAACCCACTCAGCCCACTATCCAGCACCCACAATTTAAGACTATTATCAAGCACACATAGCATGACTATGGTGGAATGGCAGTACCGCCTGGGCACTACCATTTAATTCCTGAGTGCTGAAATAATAAGTGTCTCTCTAGAGATATCCATCTTACAAGGTCCTTCAAGAACCAATTGTAACCTACTCAGCCCACTATCCAGCACCCACAATTTAAGCTTACTATTATCAAGCACACATAGCATGACTATGGTGGAATGGTAGTACCGCCTGGGCACTACCATTTAATTCCCAAGTGCTGAAATAATAAGTGTCTCCCTAGAGATATCCATCTTACAAGGTCCTTCAAGAACCAATTATAACCCACTCAGCCCACTATCCAGCACCCACAATTTAAGCTTACTATTATCAAGCACACATAGCATGACTATGGTGGAATGGCAGTACTGCCTGGGCACTACCATTTAATTCCCAAGTGCTGAAATAATAAGTGTCTCCCTAGAGATATCTATCTTACAAGGTCCTTCAAGAACCAATTATAACCCACTCAGCCCACTACCCAACACCCACAATTCAAGCTTATTATTATCAAGCACACATAGCATGACTATGGTGGAATGGCAGTACCGCCTGGGCACTACCATTTAATTCCCAAGTGCTGAAATAATAGGTGTCTCCCTAGAGTTATCCATCTTATAGGGTCTTTTAAGAACCTATAGCAACCCACTAAGCCCACTCCCCAGCACCAACAATTTAAACATACTATTATCAAGCACACATAGTATAACTATGGTGGAATGGCAGCACTGCCTGAGCACTACCATTTAATTCCCAAGTGCTGAAATAATATGTGTTTCCCCAGAGCTTACTAAGATAGCTTGATAGAATACCAAGTTACCATCCACTATACCCACTATCCAACACCCATAGTGAAAGCCCACTTGCTCTGTTATAGCTTTAATTACAGGCTTGTTAGGTATAGAAACCCTTCAAGGCCCATAAAGCCTAACCTTCAATGCTTATAAGGTTCTCTTTAGCATATATTAGGTCCTATGGATACAAACCTTTTGAGGGGCTATATGCAAAGAGTATACTATAGATGGCTGAGAACAGGGAATGCCCAGGGTAATCAACGCAGCAACAGTATAATATAATATGGAACAAGACTAGTTTGATCTAGTTGGAGAGGTGCCTGGCAGTGCCACACAGAACCCCCAACATAATACCATAGTATAAGTATCTATATTACCATGATATAGGGTACTTATACCATTATGATATAGGGTACCTATACTGCCATAGTATAAAGTGCCTATATCATTATGATATAGGGTACTGATACTACTATGGTATAGGGTACTGATACGACTATGGTATAGGGTACTTATAACCTTATGCCAGTAGGGTTAGTACATGTCTATGTACCAACATTTGGTATCCTAAGTGGTAAGTGGTAAGTTTTTACCACCTGGCATACTCTTCTTATAGACCCCCCTACCCACGTGCAGAACTCGGCTGGGCAAATGACGGTTCCACCCCAAATGGCCGAATTCCGCAAAACTCATTTGTATGGGAAAAATTTCAAATGTGACTCACGGGACCCAAAATACACTCCTCTGCCTACAGATTAGATACAGCTACATAGGTAGTATATTCAGAATCAGCAGAGCGAGCTGAATACAACGATGGTGTTCTTTCTTTTGTAGCATGTCTGGTTGCTGAGATATTAGCTGTTGAAGTTCTGGCAGCTGGCAACGAAGTGTCAGCAACTGGCAACGAGTGTACTTGGCCGGCAAGGCGGTATTTAACAAAAAAGTATATATAATCAGGATGAGAAAAATACGTAGATTTCAAATATGGCATTAGATTTTGCGTAGCATAGATATTTACAGAGAAAATAAAGAATTTGGGTTTTGTAACTAATAATATGTATAGTAAGGCAGTATACCAAGGCAATATTTTCGGGGTTTATATATGGTCTGAATGAGAATAATTCGCTGATTTAGAATATAGTATTGGAATTTTCATAATATAAATATTCATAGAGATATATACATTTTAGACTTTATTCTAATAAGATTTATCAATAGCTAGCATTATCTACTCTCCTACGTACCCTATAATCAGTACGTACCCTATAATCAGAACGTACCCTATAATCATTATAAAAGACTAGGGTTAAATACATCCTTCCCAATACATGAAAAGATGACACAAAGACCATTTGCCTCCAAACTCCCCCATCGTAGTCGCAATACCATAAGCTCTAGAATATCAACCCCATCTTCAACCCAGACTCCATGCTGTCGTACGATGGGGATAGTGTTAAAAAACACTTTATCCCACTTCATGACTTGGTATACCGTAAGAACTTGGAACATGACATCATCGTACGAGCATTGCCCACCCTCAACCCATACAAAATGCCCACCATCTTCATCCAAAGCCTGCCAATGTGGACAGATACTCTGTGGAATACCACAAAACTGGCACCCTCCAAACTTCTTGAAGCCACCTGCCTGTTGTATGGCCTCCTTCAGACTCTTTATCTTTCTAAAGGTCTGTTCCTAAACCCAGTTGCTTTTCTGGCCTATCTCCTTAGGAAGTTGACACTTGCCATCTCCCCACACATACGGCTTGTACTGCCACCCATCGTATGGCTGTCCATTATCAGCATCCCGACTCTCTTCAACAGCCCAGTAGACAGTATAGTTCTTCTTTGCCCAGATCAACATCCTCTTGAACTGTTTGGTTTGTTGTACAATAGCATGTTGTCGATCCTGTTCCATCAGAATTGTCTGTTCCTGTACATCAGGCATTGGCTCGTCATCCATTGTCGTATGACTATCCCGTAGCCGGCACAGGTCACAACGTCTCTTACCCTCCTTACATTGTAGGTGATCAGTCCTCCCATCCATCACATGTGATAATAGAATCTGGCGGCAGATGATGCTATCTTGTATAAAGATAGCAGTGTCCTCTTCCATAGGGCTAACCTAGTCTCTGGAAGCCTGGGAGATTGTATGACTCTTTGCAAAGATGATAATAGAATGGGAGGTACGCCTATCCTGACCTGCATGGCCACTCTCCTGTACAAAGTCATGTAAGGACCTAGGCAGCCCAACATGGATGGTAGTTTGTATGTTAGGGATATCAATCCCTGTACCAAGAGCATTTGTGGCTATAATAGGTCCTCCATGGTCTAACCATTGTTGTATGATCTGGCTTTTTTCCTTTGCTTCTGCTATCTTGCCATGATAGGCTGAATAACCAAGTAGCTGAGCAACCTCCTCTGTATGATCAACCCTTTGATAGTAGAGGATAATCTTTTCCCTAGGGGAGATAGCTAGCTGTGACTCCATAGCCTGGATAATAACCTTATTAACTTCTTCTTCAGACATAGCTTGACGGATGATATAGCTGATGTTGTGCCTGGTTGTGTACTGTCGTATAATGGTTGCTTGGTGTCTTGGGAGGTGTAAAGTGGTAAAGAACTCAGCCTTATCCTGGGGAGGTAGCGTAGCTGTTAGGAAGACCAACTGTGTCCCAAAGGTAAGAAGTAAAGCCCTAATAGCCCTGATTTGAGGGTGGAATTGGTAAGAACTATCCAAGATAGTATGGCACTCATCAAATATAATCTGGTCAAGCTTATGTCGTATGGCAAGGCGATTTACCCAATCCCTGAACCGCTTTGTAGAGAATGACTCTGGTGTGACTAGGATGATGGGGGCAGTCTGAATGTATGTCGTAGACCATATCTCACACCTGATAGACATTGTATGACACCTCTTGTGAAGGTCTTCCTGCAATGCAACAAAAGGTATAATGACAATAGTTATGCCATCTGGAGTACAATATGTAGGCAGCATGAAGGTTAAGCTCTTGCCACCTCCTGTGCCTGTAATATGGACAATTGGACTATCCCCTTGTATAATAGCATTAATTGCCTCTTGCTGGTTGCCTTGGAAGGTAGCCATGGGGATGTTAAGCATAGTACCTAGTCTTCTAGCCAGGTCAGTGTTGCGGAGATGCTGAAATTGATTCTGTTGTATGATAGACCTTTCTGTGTTAAACAGGTCCACCCGGGAGTGCTGAATAGAAATGTTGTCCTCTAGGCCAAAGTGGAAAAAGCGATGCCAAAGTACACTGATCTTATAGAACTGCTCCTGTTGAGCACTACTTCCATAGTTCCCTTGTGTTGACGTATGACCATATACCATGCTAGCCATATAGGATGTATGGCCGGCCTGGAGGTCTAAAGCCGTGTCAGGTTTGCCATCAGAGTCATCATCATTGGTACCATCGTATGACTGCTGTTGGTTCTCTAACATAGAGGGAGGGAAAACCTTACTCAAAAACCGTCGTCTGATACCAATCGCTATGTGCCGCCAAGAGGAGATGTTGATCTTGGTACCAAGGTGGTGTGTGGTGAATTTCTGGAGCAGACGGTGTATCTTGTCAGATGACCAGATTTGAAACTGAGTCTTATCCTCCTTATGAGTAATAATACTCTGTATGAAGCGCATATCCCATAGGTATGGGCTGATCTGTGCAATACCATTGGTATGAGCCTGGACCATCTGGCAAAATGGCAAGATAAGCCATAGATATTGTATGACATGAATACCCAGCTCCTGTGGTAAGAAGCGGTGAATGACCTTTAGCTGCCCAGTGGTTGAAAAGCTCTTGTGGTATCGTATGATGAGAGCTACTATCTTGTTCTGGATGAAGATGTTATGGTGCCCTCCAAATGTAGTGTTGAAATGTCGGATGCTGAGTATCTCTGTCGTATGAGCAGGCTGCCCCCCTAAGAGGTGTATGGTGATGAGGAAAAGCTCTTGTAAGTGGTTGACCTGGGCCAGGTATTCATTGATGGTAGTTGTATGATAGATTAGATCTTCTGGGTGATCAATGAACCATTTAGCCTTTAGCTTTGGGATACTTAGGATCTGTTTAAAGACCTAGTTGGTATATCCTTCTATCCACTGATTCTTTGGGTCTGTTAGAAATGAGTAGCCAACCTTATCTTGTGAACTGTCATCTGATAGCTTGTCCTAAAGAATAGGAGGTATCTCATCTTTTAAGATAGATAAAAAGGTGAGTTGGCCCATTATACTATCAATTTCCTCTATAAGATGATGTAACATTTCTGTAAAATAATTTATCTGGAATGTAATATTAGAGTATGTTACTTCTAAACCATTGAATGAAAGCCGGCCTTTAGATGGAGTTGATATGGCAATCTTCATCCTATAGGTGTAGAGGTCAAATATCTAGTCCATGGGTGTTGGCTGATTATCAGGATGGACAATTGTCATGAACCAGGACACTTTGCCTTGTATGACATTGAACAACCCCTTCTGGCTGAAACTTATTTTGTTGACTTCTAGTTGGCTTTGTCATATAATAAGCATTCTTGTAACCTTGATAATGGCAGAGAGAGAACTAGTATAGTTCTATGGCTAAACCTAACCTCTATCTTCCCTTATACCAAGCACTATAAGTGTAGATAGCAGAGGGCTGTCATATGTTGAGTCTGGGATAGGGTGGTCTAAAAGAGAAACAAGGAAATCTAGTATGCTTTGGTCTAGTTGTTGTATGATAGTAGTATCCTGGGGGGTCTGTAGGAGATGTTGATGTAAGACCTTTAAGCAGTCTGTCTGGTCTGTTGTCTATACCATAATGGGCTTGTCGCTGTTGTCCCAGTTGTATACCTGGAAAATGTGCCCCAACAAACTCTTCTATATACTGATGTAGCGGTCCATTGTATGATGTTCAAGGCAGGGCTCAAATGGCTTGTTTGGCTTTCTGTCCATAGCTTTCTGGTTGATCTTAAACAATACTGTAATCCCAACCTCTTTATATAAGTATGATTCCTGGGCTTGAAGGATAAGCCGGTGGAGGCTTTCCTAAGCAATGGTAAGCATCTTGGCTAGCTTCCTATCCTTTTCTCAAAGCCAGTTATTAGTTATTCTCAGTGATGTTGTATGACATAGCCTCTCTGCCTCAAGGTTAATAAGATGGCTTGCCTAACCAGTATGATTTAGCCATGGGCTTGGGGCCAGCTTTTCTTCATTTTCAAGAATGGTTGTTGTATGGTGCTGAAGTTAGGAATACTTTAAGTTAAAGGAAGAAATGAGCCTCTCGTTTTGGTTAGGCTGTTGTTGTATGACAGCTGTGTGTGCAGAAGAAGGAAGAATGACTTTAAAGAGTGCTGAGCCATGTTGGCCCTGGAAGAACTGTTGGCATGGGACACCTGACCTCCATGGGACATCTTGTGCTCTTGTTGCTCTAACATCGCCACCTCTTTTATTTGGGTTGACCCAATTGTGTATTGTATGACAGTGTATCTGTATCTTCTGGATATTCCGGACAACATATGAGCAAGAGTTACATTTTAACCCATCTAGCAAAGGAGCTTGAAGTAGGTCGATGGCTGGGATAGGTTCCTTTGGGATTGTGAAATTCTGAAGCTCATGTTGGTTGTTCCAAAGAGCTGTTGAACTTTTACAGGCTCTGATAATATCTCCCCTTTTTGAAGCTGGGAGAGATTTATGTGTTGTATGAAGATGAGTTGTAATCTCATCAACTGGAATTGCTCGTTGACAAGGCTTGCAAATAAGGAGGTGAAATGGAAGAAGGATAGTGAAAGGCTCCATCTTGAAAGTGGTGGAGTTGGGAAGGAGAGAAGATATCATTTGACTGTCGTATGAATTGAGTTTGCATGTGTAGTCATGTGAGTGGCTGCGCTAGTTGGTTGGCACATGGGTGGGCTAGTGGCTATGCTAGTGGCTGGAGTTGTGGCTCTGTGTGTGCATGGGGTCCAGTGCCAAGATCACAGGGGGTCACCCCATCAAAACCACCCAAAACAAGCCCAAACTTCAACATCAATTATCTTGCTCTATATAGGTCGTACGAAGCTGCAATTCTCAGCGTTTGAAGCCTGAATCAAGCGCTTTCGATGCATCTACTTTTTATCGTTTTTGCTCAAGGATAATTCAATCAACTCTACTCGTGTAAATTTCAATCAACTCTACCCCTTGTCATGCAAGTGGGGCCAGCCCTTTTGGTGCAGTTTTCAATCAACTCTACTACAGTTGTTCGGGGAATACTGGTTAGTCTATAAGTTAGTCTTAACTATTATCTTTATCTCTACTTTCATAATTTAATATTAAACTTAATTTCTATTTATGTCTTAATAAACTAATATCAATTCTTATCTTTACAACCTAATTAAATATTTATTTATGTTTTTATATTTTAATTTTTTTTTCCTAAGTTTTTTACTTTTCTTCTTTATAAGGTTAAAAGATAGAATATTAAAATGGCATATGGTTGATAGTAGCTTATAGTAATAGGTACTATAGCTGGCTATAGCTAGTTAGGCTAATAGGTGGCTTTGATAAAGAAGTAGTATTCTTAGATATATTCTTTCTACTTAATCTAGTATTAGGCTAAAGAAAGAGTCTGGTTTTTTTATAGTTTACCCTTAGATGAGTTTTATTAGTAGTCATACGAAAAGGTTTCTTCTCTAATAGAAGCTAAACATAAAATATTTCTACTTTAGAAAATCCTCCATCTTCTTTATACAAAGACATGAAACCCCCCTCTATGTATTAAAAATTCTATATCTACTTTCAACCAAGTGGTTACAGTAGCCTAGTGGCAAGAGTGGCTGGTGCTTTTCAAGAGGTCTAGGGTTCAATTCACTGACGTGGCGATTTTCTAGAAAAAAATGGCAGCACCACCTAGCCAGATGATACTAGGCCCCTACCATACGACCAATGACAGAGAGAAGCTGGTGACCCTCCATACCGGAGCGGAGGAAGTGCAGGTTGCCATGATGAACTACCTCGGTAATGTAAGTAGATTAATATATAATACTAGTCATACGGTAGCTGACAGATACAGGACAAGCAGAAGGCCCTGGCAGCAAAGCCCTCAGTCGACATTGAGGCATACGACGGTCGGGTGGACCCTGACAAGGTCAAGGTCCGGCCTAGCTACCTGAACACGGTTCTGATCCAGAGCCGCGGCGCCCCCGGCAAGACCTGCCACCAGTGCACCACCAACCCGGCACAGGGGCCGTTTAAAGAGTGTCGCCATACAAAGGGCCACTTCGACAGATGCTGTGGCAACTGCAAGTGGAGGGACCATGCAAAGCGGTACTCCATACGACTGGTTGGAGAGGAGGAAGATAAGGAGGTGGAGGCAATTGAGGGACCGGAGGAGATGGTAGTGGTAGAGGTAGAGGATAATGAGTAAATAACTCATATAAAGCAGAAAAATTCTAAGATGCCTTGTTTTTTTATCTTAGATTTTTAGCTGGTCTAGTATTTGGGCTACCTATATGGTATATGTTTTTTTTTCTCCTTCAGACTCTTTTTCTTATTAAAGGACTATTCCCAAACCCACATGCTTTTCCAGCCCATATCCTTAGAAAGTTAACACTTGCCAACTCCCCATACATATAGCTATCCATAATCAACATCTTAGCTTTACTCAACAGCCCAGCAGATAGTATAGTTTAGCAGATCATGACAGCCAGCAATAGCCAATGACAGCAGATGACAGCATATGATAGTTGTAGGAACAATGGGAAAAGCCAAGGCAGGGCATGAGAGCCAGCAACAGCCAAAGAGAGCATATGAGAGTTTCAGAAGCAATAGAAACAGCCATGGCAGGACAGGACAGTCAGTGACAGCCAATAACACACAAGAGAGCATGTGACAGCATATGATAGTAAAAGTCATGGCAGAGCATGACAGCCAGCAACAGCTAGCAATAGCATATGACAGTTGCAGGAACAGTGGGAAGATCCATGGCAGGGCATGACAGCTAGCGACAGCCAACAACAGCACATGATAGCATACAACAGTTGTGGTAACAGTAGGAAAAGCCATGGTAGGGCATGACAGCCAGCGACAGCCAACAACAGCACATGACAGCGTACAACAGTTGTGGTAACAGTAGGACATGACAGCCAACGACAGCACATGACAGTGTATGACAGTTGTGGTAACAGTAGAACATGACAGCCAGTGACAGCCAACGACAGCATGTAACAGCATATGATAGTTGTGGTAACAGTAGGACATGACAGCTAACAACAGCACATGACAGCATACAACAGTTATGGTAACAGTAGGAAAAGCCATGGTAGGGCATGACAGCCAGCGACAGCCAACAACAGCACATGACAGCATACAACAGTTGTGGTAAGGGTAGGACATGACAGCCAACGACAGCACATGATAGTGTATGACAGTTGTGGTAACAGTAGGACATGACAGCCAGTGACAGCCAACGACAGCATGTGACAGCGTACGACAGTTGTGGTAACAGTAGGACATGACAGCCAACGACAGCACATGACAGCATACGACAGTTGTGGTAATAGTAGAACATGACAGCCAGTGACAGCCAACGACAGCATGTGACAGCGTATGACAGTTGTGGTAACAGTCGGAAAAGCCATACCAGAGCATGACAGCCAGCAATAGCTAACAAAAGCATATGACAGTGTATGACAGTTTAGGAAAAGCCATGGCAGATCATGACAGCCAGTGATAGCCAACGACAGCATGTGACAGCATACAACAGTTATGCTAACAGTAGGAAAAGCCATGGCAAGGCATGACAGCCAGTGACAGCCAACGACAGCACGTGACAGCATATGACAGTTGTGGAACAGTAGGACATGACAGCCAGTGACAGCCAACGACAGCCAACGACAGCATGTGACAGCATATGACAGTTATGGTAACAGTTGGACATGACAGCCAACGACAGCACATGACAGTATATGACAGTTGTGGTAACAGTAGGACATGACAGCCAGTGACAGCCAACGATAGCATGTGACAGCATATGACAGTTGTGGTAACAGTTGGAAAAGCCATGCCAGAGCATTACAGCCAGCGACAGCTAGCAACAGCATATGACAGTTGCAGGAACAGTAGGATCCATGGCAGGGCACGACAGCCAGTGACAGCTAATGACAACATAAGACAGCACATAACAGCATACAACAGTTGCAGGAACAGTGGGAAGATCCATGGCAGGGCATGACAGCCAGCGACAGCCAACAATAGCACATGACAGCATACAACAGTTGTGGTAACAGTAGGAAAAGCCATGGTAGGGCATGACAGCCAGCGACAGCCAACAACAGCACATGACAGCGTACAACAGTTATGGTAACAGTAGGACATGACAGCCAACGACAGCACATGACAGCGTATGACAGTTGTGGTAACAGTAGGGCATGACAGCCAGTGACAGCCAACGACAGCATGTAACAGCATATGACAGTTGTAGTAACAGTAGGACATGACAGCTAACAACAACACATAACAGCATACAACAGTTATGGTAACAGTAGGAAAAGCCATGGTAGGGCATGACAGCCAGCAACAGCCAACAACAGCACATGACAGCATACAACAGTTATAGTAACAGTAGGACATGACAGCCAACGACAGCACATGATAGTGTATGACAGTTATGGTAACAGTAGGACATGACAGCCAACGACAGCACATGACAGCATACAACAGTTGTGGTAACAGTAGAACATGACAGCCAGTGACAGCCAACGACAGCATGTGACAGCGTATGACAGTTATGGTAACAGTCAGAAAAGCCATGCCAGAGCATGACAGCCAGCGATAGCTAACAAAAGCATATGACAATGTATGACAGTTTAGGAAAAGCCATGGCAGATCATGACAGCCAGTGACAGCCAACGACAGCATGTGACAGCATACAACAGTTGTAGTAACAGTAGGACATGACAGCCAACGACAGCATATGACAGCGTATGACAGTTATGGTAACAGTAGGGCATGACAGCCAGCGACAGCCAATGACAACATGTGACAGCATATGACAGCTATGGTAGCAGTAGGAAAAGCCATGGCAGAGAAGGACAGTCAGCAATAGCCAGTGAGAGCTAGTAATAGCCAGAAACAGTAGCAGCCATACAATAGTAAGCAGAATGGTAGCAATATGGGTCAGCTATATAGAAGAGTCTAATATATAGCTTTGGCCTTAATTCTTATCTATAGTATGCTTAGTAGTATGTTAAGTAACTGCTCAGTCTATTTATTTAAGTTTCATATGCCATGTATTTTACTACTTGACCTAGATAGTCCATATTGACTTTTACCAAAGCTAACTATATTAGCCTTAATAGTCAATATAGGTTTATACCTAGTATTTTAACAAAAATAACCATCATTGCAGTATTTAAGTACCTAAAGCAAACTATAATATCACTCATTTGAGTAAATATCAGGCATGTTCCATAGTATGAGAATCACCTCATTAGCACCACACTAACCCATCCAGCCTCTAAAAAGTCAATATCAACCTTCTATAACTTGGTACAGCCCTACCTATCTAACTACCTAGCTATAATACATCATAACCTCTATTACAGCCAAAGAATCAAAAGTACGGTCTGAATGGAAAGCTATGATGCATGCTAATATAACAAACGCTATATTAACACACCTATAGATCACTGGTAGGTAGTATAAATAGATTATGTCTTAGCTAATAGAATGTCACTATGATATCAAGAGTTATTTCCCTCAGAGCTAATAAAGGAAGCTTGATAAAACACCAAACTACCTATAGTAACTCACTAAGCCCACTATCCAGCACCCACAATTTAAACTTACTATTATCAGGCACACATAGCATGACTATGGTGGAATGGCAGTACCGCCTGGGCACTACCATTTAATTCCCAAGTGCTGAAATAATAAGTGTCTCCCCAGAGTTATCCATCTTGCAAGGTCTTTCAAGACCCAACAGTAACCCACTCAGCCCACTATCCAGCACCCACAATTTAAGCTTACTATTATCAAGCACACATAGCATGACTATGGTGGAATGGCAGTACCGCCTGGGCACTACCATTTAATTCCCAAGTGCTGAAATAATAAGTGTCTCCCCAGAGTTATCCATCTTGCAAGGTCTTTTAAGAACCAATAGTCACCCACTCAGCCCACTATCCAACACCCACAATTTAAGCTTATTATTATCAGGCACACATAGCATGACTATGGTGGAATGGCAGTACCGCCTGGGCACTACCATTTAATTCCCAAGTGCTGAAATAATAAGTGTCTCCCCAGAGTTATCCATCTTGCAAGGTCTTTCAAGAACCAATAGTCACCCACTCAGCCCACTATCCAGCACCCACAATTTAAGCTTACTATTATCAAGCACACATAGCATGACTATGGTGGAATGGCAGTACCGCCTAGGCACTACCACTTAACTCCCAAGTGCTAAAATAATAAGAGTATCCCCAGAGTTATCCATCTTGCAAGGTCTTTCAAGAACCAATAGTCACCCACTCAGCCCACTATCCAACACCCACAATTTAAGCTTATTATTATCAGGCACACATAGCATGACTATGGTGGAATGGCAGTACTGCCTGGGCACTACCATTTAATTCCCAAGTGCTGAAATAATAGGTGTCTCCCCAGAGTTATCCATCTTATAGGGTCTTTTAAGAACATATAACAACCCACTAAGCCCACTCTCCAGCACCAACAATTTAAACATACTATTATCAAGTACACATAATATAACTATGGTGGAATGGCAGTACTGCCTAAGCACTACCATTTTATTCCCAAGTACTAAAATAATATGTATTTCCCCAGAGCTTACTAAGATAGCTTAATAGAATACCAAGTTACCATCCACTATACCCACTATCCTACACCCACAATGAAAGCCCACTTACTCTATTATAGCTTTAATTACAGACTTATTAGGTACAGAAACCCTTCAAGGCCCATAAAGCCTAACCTTCAATGCTTATAAGGTTCTCTTTAGCATATATTAGGTCCTATGGATACAAACCTTTTGAGGGGCTATATCCAAAGAGTATACTATAGATGGCTGAGAACAGGGAATGCCCAGGGTAATCAACACAGCAATAGTATAATATAATATGGAACAACACTAGTTTGATCTAGTTGGAGAGCTGCCTGGCAGTGCCACACAGAACCCCCAACATAATACCATAGTATAAGTATCTATATTATCATGATATAGGGTACTTACACCATTATGATATAGGGTACTTATATCATTATGGTATAGGGTACTGATACTACTATGGTATAGGGTAATTATAACCTTATGCCACTAGGGTTAGTACATGTCTATGTACCAACATTTGGTATCCTAAGTGCTAAGTGGTAAGTTTTTACCACCTGGCATACTCTTCTTATAGACCCCCCTACCCACGTGCAGAACTCGGCTGGGCAAATGACGGTTTCACCCCAAATGGCTGAATTCCGTAAAACTCATTTGTATGGGAAAAATTTCAAATGTGACTCATGGGACCCAAAATACACTCCTCTGCCTATAGATTAGATACAGCTACATAGGTAGTATATTTAGAATCAGCAGAGCGAGCTGAATACAACGATGGTGTTTTTTCTTTTGTAGCAGGTCTGGTTCCTGAGATATTAGCTGTTGAAGTTCTGGCAGCTGGCAATGAAGTGTCAGCAACTGGCAACGAGTGTACTTGGCCGGCAAGGCGGTATTTAACAAAAAAGTATATATAATCAGGATGAGAAAAATACGTAGATTTCCAATATGGCATTAGATTTTGCGTAGCATATATATTTATCGAGAAAATAAAGAATTTGGGTTTTGTAACTAATAATATGTATAGTAAGGCAGTATACCAAGGCAATATTTTCAGGGTTTATATATGGTCTGAATGAGAAAAATTCGCTGATTTAGAATATAGTATTAGAATTTTCATAATATAAATATTCATAGAGATATTTACATTTTAGACTTTATTCTAATAAGATTTATCAATAGCTAGCATTATCTACTCTCCTACGTACCCTATAATCAGTACGTACCCTATAATCAGAACGTACCCTATAATCAGAACGTACCCTATAATCATTATAAAAGACTAGGGTTAAATACATCCTTCCCAATACATGAAAAGATAACACAAAGACCATTTGCCTCCAAACTCCCCCATTGTAGTCGCAATACCATAAGCTCTAGAATATCAACCCCATCTTTAACCCAGACTCCATGCTGTCATATGATGGGGATAGCGTTAAAAAACACTTTATCCCACTTCATGACTTGGTATACCGCAAGGACTCAGAACATGACATCATCGTATAAGCATTGCCTACCCTCAACCCATACAAAATGCCCACCATCTTCATCCAAAGCCTGCCAACGTGGACAGATACTCTGTGGAATACCATAAAACTGGTACCCTCTAAACTTCTTGAAGCCACCTGCCTGTCATATGGCCTCCTTTAGACTCTTTATCTTTTTAAAGGTCTGTTCCTAAACCCAGTCGCTTTTCTGGCCTATCTCCTTAGGAAGTTGACACTTGCCATCTCCCTACACATGCGGCTTATACTGCCACCCATTATATAGCTGTCCATTATCAGCATCCTGACTCTCTTCAATAGCCCAGCAGATAGCATAGTTCTTCTTTGCCCAGATCAACATCCTCTTGAACTATTTGGTTTGTTGTACAATAGCATGTTGTTGATCCTGTTCCATTAGAATTGTCTGTTCCTATACATCAGGCATCGGCTCGTCATCCATTGTCATATGACTATCCTGCAGCTGGCACAGGTCATAATGTCTCTCACCCTCCTTACATTGTAGGCGATCAGTCCTCCTATCCATCATATGTGACAATAGAATCCAGCGGCAGATGATGCTATCTCATACAAAGACAGCAGTGTCCTCTTCCATAGGGCTAACCCAGTCTCTGGAAGCCTGGGAGATTGTATGACTCTTTATAAAGATGATAACAGAATGGGAGGTACGCCCATCCCAACCTGCACGGCCACTCTCCTGCACAAAGTCACGTAAGGACCTAGGCAGCCCAACATGGATAGTAGTTTATATGTCAGGGATATCAATCCCTGCACCAAGAGCATTTGTGGCCACAATAGGTCCTCCATGGTCTAGCCATTGTCATATGATCTGGCTTTTTTCCTTTGCTTCAGTTACCTTACCATGATAGGCTAAACAACCAAGTAGCTAAGCAACCTCCTCTGTATGATCAACCCTTTGATAGTAGAGGATAATCTTTTCTCCAGGGGAGATAGCTAGCCATGACTCCACAGCCTGGATAATAACCTTATCAACTTCTTCTTCAGACATAGCTTAACAGATGATATAGCTGATGTTGTGCCTGGTTGTGTACTGTTGTATAATGGTTGCTTGGTGTCTTGGGAGGTGTAAAGTGGTAAAGAACTTAGCCTCATCCCGGGGAGGTAGCGTAGCTGTTAGGAAGACCAACTGTGTCCCAAAGGTAAGAAGTAAAGCCCTAATAGCCCTGATTTGAGGGCGGAATTGGTAAGAACTATCCAAGATAGTATGGCACTTATCAAACACAATCCGGTCAAGCTCATGTCGTATGGCAAGGCGATTTACCCAATCCCTGAACCGTTTTGTAGAGAATGACTCTGGTGTGACTAGGACGATGGGGGTAGTCTGAATGTATGTTGTAGACCATATCTCACACCTGATAGACATCGTATGACACCTCTTGTGAAGGTCTTCCTGTAACGCAACAAAAGGTACAATGACAATAGTTATGCTATCTGGAGTACAATATGTAGGCAGCATGAAGGTTAAGCTCTTGCCACCTCCTGTGCCTGCAATATGGACAATTGGACTATCCCCTCGTACGACAGCATCAATTGCCTCTTGCTGGTTGCCTTGGAAGGCAGCCATGGGGATGTTGAGCATAGCACCTAGTCGTCCAACTAGGTCAGTGTTGTGGAGACGCTGAAATCGATTCTGTTGTATGATAGACCTTTCTTTGTCAAACAGGTCCACCTGGGAGTGCTGAATAGAAATGTTGTCCTCTAGGCCAAAGTGGAAAAAGCGATGCCAAAGCACACTGATCTTATAGAACTGCTCCTGTTGAGCACCACTTCCATAGTTCCCTTGTGTTGACGTATGACCATATACCATGCTAGCTACATAGGATGTATGGCTGGCCTGGAGGTCCAAAGCCGTGTTAGGTTCACTATCAGAGTCATCATCATCATGATCAGTACCATCGTATGACTGCTGTTGGTTCTCTGACATAGAGGGAGGGAAAACCTCACTTAAAAACCATTGTCTAATACCAATCATTATGTGCCGCCAAGAGGAGATGTTGATCTTGGTACCAAGGTGGTGTATGGTGAATTTCTGGAGCAGACAGCACATCTTATCAGATGACCAGATTTGAAACTAAGTCTCATCCTCATCATAAGCAACAATACTCCATACAAAGCACATATCCCATAGGTACAGGCTAATCTATGCAACACCATCAGTATAAGCCTAGACCATCTGGCAAAATGGCAAAATAAGCCATAAATATCATATAACATGAACACCCAGCTCCCATGGTAAGAAGCGGTAAATGACCTTTAGCCGCCCAGTGGTTGAAAAGCTCTTGTGGTATCATACAACAAGAGCTACCATCTTGTTCTAGATGAAGATGTTACGGTACCCTCCAAATGCAGTGTTGAAATGTCAGATACTAAGTATCTCTGTCATACAAGCAGGCTGCCCCCCTAAGAGGTATATGGTGATGAGAAAAAGCTCTTATAAGTGGTTGACCTGGGCCAGGTATTCATTAATGGTAGTCATACGATAGATTAGATCTTCTGGGTAATCAATGAACCATTCAGCCTTTAGCTTTAGGACACTTAGGATCCATTTAAAGACCCAGCTGGCATATCCTTCCATCCACTAATTCTTTAGGTCTATTAGAAATGAGTAGCCAACCTTATCTTATGAACTATCATCTGACAGCTTGTCCCAAAGAATAGGAGGCATCTCATCTTTCAAGATAGACAAAAAGGTAAGTTGGCCCATCACACCATCAATTTCCTCTACAAGATGATATAACATTTCTATAAAACAATTCATCTAGAATATAACATTAGAGTATATTACTTCTAAACCATTAAATAAAAGCCAGCCTTCAGATGGAGTTGACATGGCAATCTTCATCCCATAGGTACAGAGGTCAAATATCCAGTCCATAAGTGTTAGCTGATTGCCAGGATGGACAATTGTCATGAACCAGGACACTTTGCCTCATACAACATTAAACAACCCCTTCCGGCTAAAACTCATTTTATCGGCTTCCAGTTAGCTCTATCATACAACAAGCATTCTTACAACCTTAACAATAGCAGAGAGAGAACTAATATAGTTCTATGGCTAAACCCAACCTCCATCTTCCCTTATGCCAAGCACTACAAGTACAGATAGCAGAGGGCTGTCATATGTTGAGTCTAGGATAGGGTGGTCCAAAAGAGAAACAAGGAAATCCAGCATGCTTTGGTCTAGTTATTATGTGACAGTGGTGTCCTGGGGGGTCTATAGGAGATATTGATGTAAGACCTTCAAGCAGTCTATCTAGTCTATTATCCATACCACAATGGGCTTGTTACTATTATCCCAGTTATACACCCAGAAAATATGCCCCAACAAACTCTTCCATACACTAATATAGCAGTCCATCATATAACATTCAAGGCAGGGCTTAAATGGTTTATTTGGCTTTCTGTCCATAGCTTTCCAGTTAATCTCAAACAGTACTACAATCCCAACCTCTTCATACAAGCATGATTCCTAGGCTTGAAGGACAAGCCGGTGGAGGCTTTCCCAAGCAATGATAAGCATCTTGGCTAGCTTTCTATCCTTTTCTTAAAGCCAGCCATCAGTTACTCTCAGTGATATTATATAACATAGCCTCTCCGCCTCAAGATCAACAAGATAGCTTGCCCAACCAGTAGTAATTTAGCCATGGGCTTGGGGCCAGCTTTCCTTCATTTTCAAGAATGGTTGTCATATGGTGCTGAAGTTAGGAATACTTCAAGTTAAAGGAAGAAATGAGCCTCTTATCTTGGTTGGGCTGTTGTCGTATGACAGCTGTGTATGTAGAAGAAGGAAGAATGACTTCAAAGAGCACTAAGCCATGTCGGCCCCAGAAGAACTATTGGCATGGGACACCTGACCTCCATAGGACATCTTATGCTCTTGGTTGCTCTAACATCACCACCTCTTTTGTTTAGGTTGACCCAATTGTATATTGTATAACAGTATGACTACATATTCCGGACATTCCAGACAACATATGAGCAAGAGTTACATTTTAACCCATCTAGTAAAGGAGCTTAAAGTAGATTAATAGCTAGGATAGGTTCCTTTGGGATTATGAAATTCTGAAGCTTATGTTAGTTGTTCCAAAGAGCTATTGAACTTTTATAGGCTCTGATAATATCTCCCCTTTTTAAAGCTAGGAGAGATTTATGTATTATATAAAGATGAGTTATAATCTTATTAACTAGAATTGCTTATTGATAAGGCTTGTAAATAAGGAGGTGAAATGGAAGAAGGATAGTAAAAGGCTCTATCTTGAAAGTGATGGAGTTGGGAAGGAGAGAAGATATCATTTAACTGTCATATAAATTGAGTTTGTATGTGTAGTCATGTGAGTGGCTGCGCTAGTTGGTTGGCACATGGGTGGGCTAGTGGCTATGCTAGTGGCTGGAGTTGTGGCTCTGTGTGTGCATAGGGTCCAGTGCCAAGATCATAGGGGGTCACCCCATCAAAACCACCCAAAACAAGCCCAAACTTCAACATCAATTATCTTGCTCTATATAGGTCGTATGAAGCTGCAATTCTCAGCGTTTGAAGCCTGAATCAAGTGCTTTCGATGCATCTACTTTTTATCGTTTTTGCTCAAGGATAATTCAATCAACTCTACTTGTGTAAATTTCAATCAACTCTACCCCTTGTCATGCAAGTGGGGCCAGCCCTTTTGGTGCAGTTTTCAATCAACTCTACTATAGTTGTTCGGGGAATACTGGTTAGGATTCTACTAGAATCTGACGGGGAATACTGGTTAGGTTGTTCCAAAGGGCTGTTGAGCTTTTACAAGCTCTGATAATATCTACCCTTTTTGATACTGGGAGAGATTTGTGTGTCGTATGAAGGTGAGTTGTAATCTCATCAACTGGAATTGCTTGCTTATAAGGCTTGTAAACAAGAAGGTGGAATGGAAGAAGGATAGTAAAAGGCTCTATCTTAAGAGTGGTGGAGTTGAAGAGTAGAGAAGATAGTATTTGACTATTATGAATTGAGTTTGTATGTATAGTCATGTGAGTGGCTATGCTAGTGTGTTGGCATGTGAGTGGACTAGTGGCTATGCTAGTGGCTGGAATTGTGGCTGTGGAAGTGCATGGGGTCCAGCGCCAAGATCACAGGGGGTCACCCCATCAAAACCACCCAAAACATACCCAAACTTCAACATCAAATATCTGGCTCTATATACGTCACACGAAGCTGTAGTTCTCAGCGTTTGAAGCCTGAAGCAAGGGCTTTCGATGCATCTACTTTTTATTGTTTTTGCTTAAGGATAATCAAATCAATTCTACCCCCTGTTTTGCAAGTGGGTCCACCACTTTGGTGCAGTTTTAAATCAATTCTACTACAATTGAATTGGGAATACTGGTTAGAACCTAATTAGCTTATTAACTCATTTTCTTATTTATACTTATCCTTTTCTTCTTTATTTTCTTTTTATTTTTATCTCTTTCTCAAATCAATATATTTATATTTATATTCTTATTATTCTTTTTTCTTTTTTCTTACTTAATCATTTTTATATTTTAAATTCTATTTTATAATTTTCTTTATCTTATCTCAATATTATTTCTTTTTTTTTAATCTTCTATTTCTTTTTTTTAAAATCTTCATTCTTTTTATTCTTCTTTATTCCTATTTTCTTCTTTTTATCTTTTAATATTTCTTTCTACCCTTACATTTCTTTTTTTTTTTTTTTTTTTCTTTTATCTTTCCTTTTTTCTTTTTCAATTTACTATTATATATCCACTCATTTAATCTTCTTATTTTCTTTTTTCTTCTTTTTCTTTATTTTCTTTTTCTTTTTCTGTTTAAATTTTCTTTCTTATTTCTTTCCTATTTCTTTCTTAATATCTTACAATTTCTTTTTCTAAGTGTTAGGAGGAGTATTAAGTTAAATAGGAGATGATGGGAAACTATACCTAGTAATGTTCCTTTTAAAAGGATTATATAAAGTAATAGTGAATTATAATATAAGAGATAAGGAGCTGATAGCTGTTATCTGGTACCTAGAGGAATAGGTACTATACCTAAGTAGCATAGAAGAACCTTTTGATATCCTTATAGACTATTTAAACCTAAGAATATAGGTAACTAAGAAACTTAATAGAAGATAGACCTGATGGGCTAAGTTCCTTGCTTAGTTTAACTTTAAAATATACCATATTAAATAAAAAGAAAATGGAAGAGCAGATATATTAAGCCGAAGGATTAACCATAAAATAGAAGATAAACCTAAGACTCTACCTATCCTTTAAGAACTAGAAGATAGAATCCTTAGAAAGATATTATAAGTATTCCTAGAATATCATACCAGCTACTAAGTAAAGTAGTAGAATAATAACTTCTAATGTAAGAGAGGTATACTTGATGATAAAGAACTTTTACTGGAAGTAGAAGGAGGAGTAGAAGAAGACTTATTACTTTGGTATTATAGGAAAGCCTATATTAAACCAAAAAGATAAGAAGAGTATATTTGTAAAATATATAAAGCCTAAACTAAAGGACATATAGGAATTGTTAAAACATTAGATTAGTTATGAAATAGTTATAACTTCCTAAAAGCAAAGAGAATAGTAGAAAAGGTAGTATATAACTATAATGTCTATAATAAGATAAAGAACCAAAAACATATATAATATAGCCTATTTGAACCATTACCTATCCTAAGATAAGAATACAGTTCTATCTTAATGGATTAGGTATTAGGGATACTTGACTTAAAGGATCTAGTAATAGGTATCAAGTATAACCAGATCTAGGTCATAGTAGATAGACTTATAAAGTGGGCCTACTTCCTACTAGTAAGAAAGGACATGAAAGTAGAGTAACTTACTTATCTTTTTAAAAGAAACTATATTATAGTATACCTATAGCCTGATAATATAATAATAGATAGAGATAAGCTGATTGTCTTTACCTTCTAGTAAGGATTAATGATAAGAATAGGAGTTAAGAGTAAGCTCTTAACTACTTACTACTCATAAATAGATAGATAAATAGAATAACTTAACTAGACCCTTGAAACATATTTGAAAGTATATGTTAATTTTAAACAAGATAACTAGTTGGAACTACTATTGATAGTATAAATAGCCTATAATATAATAATGGTAGAGTCTATAAAAGTTTTACTACACTTTACTGTCTATGGATAAGAACCTGAACTCTAAAGAGGACTACCCTATAAGATACCAAGAGTAAGAGTTAGGGCAGATAGAATTTAAGAACTTATAGAGCTCTTAAAAGAAGAACTTGAATATATATGTAAAAGGATAAAGGTCTATTATGATAAACATAGAGTTAAGGGACTAACTCTAGAAGAGGGAGACCATGTCTACCTGTTTTCCAGAAATTTAGAAACAAAACGACCAAGCAGGAAGCTTGACTTCAAAAGGTATAGACTGTTCTGAATCAAGAAGAAGGTAGTGACGACAAACTATGAACTAGACCTACCAAAGACCATGAGAATCAGGACCAGAGTCTTCTATGTGTCACTGTTGGAACCAGCACCAAAGAACGTCCCACTGGAAAAAACCCTTGAAGTAGAAGTAGATGAAGAAGAATTCAAAGTGGAGGAACTTCTGGATTCATGGTTTGAAAAAAGAGTGTTGCAGTACCTAGTCAAGTGGCTTGGCTACGGACCTGCAGACAACTCCTGGGAGCCACACACAGGGCTTTGGTGCCCAGAGTTGGTCGAGGATTTCCATCGCCTAAATCCCGACAAACCAAAAAGGAAAAATGCCCCCAGGAGGAATTGAACCCCCGACCTCTTCGACACTGTACAGGACAACTTGTCGCACGGGACATGCACAAGTTGCCCAATACACAAGAGCGAAGCGCGCTACCACTGCGCCACAGGGACGAGATTGTTGAAAACGGCCCGGGTTACGACGACCTATGAAGACCTGACATGCCTAGACACAAGGCATTAGTACACGAATCTCCATTTCTCTTATCTCCATTCTTTCCTTATACTGTCAGGAAAGAAAGGGTGTTTACCCAGGGTCAGAGGAGGAACCAGTAATAGGACCCATGTCGTTCAGAAGCTCAGGGTCAAGCCAGGAGGCCAGGGAAAACATGGCTGGAACTACTGCTGATAGCACAAATAGCCTATAATATGACAATGGTAGAGTCTATGAAAGTTTTGCTATACTTTGCTATCTATGGACAAGAACCTGAACTCTAAAGAGGACCACCCTGCAAGGCACCAAGAGCAGGAGTCAGGGCAGATAGAATTTAAGAACTTATAGAGCTCTTGAAAGAAGAACTTGAACATGTATGTGAAAGGATGAAGGTCTATTATGATAAACATAGAGTTAAGGGACCAACTCTAGAAGAGGGAGACCATGTCTACCTGTTTTCCAGAAATTTGAAGACAAAATGACCAAGCAGGAAGCTTGACTTCAAAAGGTGTGGACCATTCTGGATCAAGAAGAAAGTAGCAACGACAAACTATGAACTAGACCTACCAAAGACCATGAGGGTCAGGACCAGAGTCTTCCATGTATTGCTACTAGAACCGGCACCAAAGAATGTTCCATTGGAAAAAACCCTGGAAGTGGAAGCAGACAAAGAAGAATTTGAAGTGGAGGAAATTCTGGATTCATGGTTTAAGAAAAGAGGGTTGCGGTACCTAGTCAAGTGGCTTGGCTATGGACCTGTAGATAACTCTTGGGAGCCACACACAGAACTCTCATGCCTAGAGTTAGTTGAGGACTTCCACCGCCTAAATCCTGACAAGCCAAAAAAGAAGAGTGCCCCCAGGAGGAATTGAACCCCCGACCTCTTCGACACTGAACCAGACAACTTGCCGCATGGACTATGCACAAGTTGCCCGATTCACAAGAGCGAAGCATGCTGCCACTGCACCACAAGGGCGAGATTATTAAAAGTGGCCTGGGTTGTAACGACCTATGAAGACCCGACATGCCTAGACACAAGGCAACTTCTAATACAAGAGAGGCATACTTGATGATAAAGAACTTCTACTGGAAGTAGAAGGAGGAGTAGAAGAAGACTTACTACTTTTGTACCATAGGAAAGCCTATGTTAAACCAAAACGACAAGAAGAGTATATTTATAAAATACATAAAGCCTAAACTAAAGGACACATAGGAATTGCCAAAACACTAGATCAGTTATGAAACAGTTATAACTTCCTAAAAGCAAAGAGAATAGTAGAAAAGGTAGTATATAACTATAATGTCTATAATAAGACAAAGAACCAAAAACATATATAGTATAGCCTACTAGAACCATTACCTTTCCTAAGATAAAAATAGAGTTCCATCTTAATGGATTAGGTATCAGGGATACCTGACTTAAAGGATCCAGCAATAGGTGTCAAGTATAACCAGATCTGGATCATAGTAGATAGACTTATAAAGTGGGCCTACTTCCTACCAGTAAGAAAGGACATGAAAGTAGAGTAACTTACTTACCTTTTTAAAAGAAACTATATTACAGTATATCTGTGGCCTGACAACATAGTAACAGATAGGGACAAGCTGATTGTCTCTACCTTCTAGCAAGGACTAATGATAAGAATGGCAGTCAAGAGCAAGCTCTTAACTGCCTACCACTCACAAACAGATAGACAAACAGAATAACTTAACTAGACCCTTGAAACATATTTGAAAGCATATGTCAATTTTAAACAAGATAACTGGCTGGAACTACTGCTGATAGCACAACTAGCCTATAATATGACAATGGTAGAGTCTATGAAAGTTTTGCTATACTTTGCTGTCTATGGACAAGAACCTGAACTCTAAAGAGGACCACCCTACAAGGCACCAAGAGCAGGAGTCAGGGCAGATAGAATTTAAGAACTTATAGAGCTCTTGAAAGAAGAACTTGAACATGTATGTGAAAGGATGAAGGTCTATTATGATAAACATAGAGTTAAGGGACCAACTCTAGAAGAGGGAGACCATGTCTACCTGTTTTCCAGAAATTTGAAGACAAAATGACCAAGCAGGAAGCTTGACTTCAAAAGGTGTGGACCATTCTGGATCAAGAAGAAAGTAGCAACGACAAACTATGAACTAGACCTACCAAAGACCATGAGGGTCAGGACCAGAGTCTTCCATGTATTGCTACTAGAACCGGCACCAAAGAATGTTCCATTGGAAAAAACCCTGGAAGTGGAAGCAGACAAAGAAGAATTTGAAGTGGAGGAAATTCTGGATTCATGGTTTGAGAAAAGAGTGTTGCAGTACCTAGTCAAGTGGCTTGGCTATGGACCTGCAGATAACTCTTGGGAGCCACACACAGGACTCTCATGCCTAGAGTTAGTTGAGGACTTCCACCGCCTAAATCCTGACAAGCCAAAAAAGAAGAGTGCCCCCAGGAGGAATTGAACCCCCGACCTCTTCGACACTGAACCAGACAACTTGCCGCATGGACTATGCACAAGTTGCCCCATCCACAAGAGCGAAGCGTGCTACCACTGCACCACAAGGGCGAGATTGTTGAAAGTGGCCTGGGTTGTGACGACCTATGAAGACCCGACATGCCTAGACGCAAGGCATTAGTATATGAATTTCTATCTTTCCTTATACTGTCAGGAAAGTAAGGGTGTTTACCTGTGGTCAGAGGAGGAACTGGTTAGAAGACCCATATCATTCAGAAGTTCTGGATTGAGCCAGGAAGCCAGAGAGAAGTCCAGAGCAGGAGAAGAAGCGTCTGTGTGACTTTAAGTGATCTGTGTGATCTGTGAAATAGGTCATGGCAGATGACTCTGCATCCGACCGCAACCCATGCAACACCTACCAAGCCTTCTAATCTATCCTGGGCTACCCAGTTACCTTCTCCTTAGCTATAATGGGCGTCAGTGAACCCAATACTAGGCTGGCATGCATTATAACAGAGGATTCTGATCACTTATAGGGGTTCCTGCTGGCTTCTGTAACATATCCGCAACATGTGTCGCCAGAAGCTGCTGAGAAAGACGGCACCATCACTAGGTTCATTCAGGTTTACACAATCTATCAATCTACCTATAATATGCAAGGTTCTGCCCGCGGGTAATCCATGCCTTGGCCTGCTCGGCGCTTTGGATCCACTCCAGGCAGCCAGGGATGGGTGCGGGCTATACTGCGATTACAATCTGGCTTACATCCTTCATGACCTTGATGCCGGCCACCATCCAATTCCATTCCATCCCCCACAGCACCGCCTCAGCCACCTCAAAAGGCTCAAAGCAGAATAGGACCCGCTCTCCTGTCTTCACCACCAACTATAGGGACCCATTGCTATCCAGGTAGGGAAGGGTACTATGCTACTTAAAAAAGCAGTATACCAAGATCTCCCAGAGACGGGCCAGGGTTATGTGCTTGTAGCTGGTCTGGTTAAGGTAGTTAGCGGCCATATGGAAGAGCATTTGAAAGGGTAGCTTCTCCATGTGTTTCTGGCTAAGCAGGACGTCAATCTTCTCCCACGTCCACATAAAGAAGAGCAGCCTATCCTTCAGGGCAGTCTTATTCCCCAAGCATAGCTTCACCATCCTCCCTACCTTATAGGCAAGGAGGGTCAGCCTCTCATAGGTAAAGAGGGCACTGCTGGGCTAGGGGGTGTATACCCTTCCTTGCCCTGCCTTGTCACTGCCAAGCATCTTTGCAAGGGCCATCTATCAGTACTATTGCAGCATAAGGTACACACACTTCTCAAGGATAAACTCATAGACATTATGCTTACTATCTACATAGATAATCTCCATCAGTTGGTCTAGGAAGGACCGGACCTCTTGGAACAAAGCAGTTTCCTAGAACCTCCTAATGGCATGGAAGTAGGGTATCATGAGCCTGTTGCTATACTCCTGGGCCACCTTGAGGTTGACCCAGTTAATGATACCAGGGCTCCAGAAGCCAAAGCCATACCTCTCCATCATCCCCTATAGGCTAAAGCCAGGCTTCCTATCCCCATTGTTAGGCCAGCACAGTAAGCTATTGAGGATCCAGGCCTTGTTAGGTAGGAGGTAGGAGATAAGGTGGCAGACAGCAAGGCTGAGTAAGGCATGGAGCTAGGCTGTCACCATGGGGGTACTGACTTGGCGGCCATAAAGGGCCTGGATGGTATCCATCACCATGAGGTGTTTATGGATGTTCCCCCATACAAAGTCCTTGAACTTGTTGGTCCTATAGACAAAGAAGGCAGAGGAGGGAAGTGTAAGGTCATTAATGTCAGCTAATACCAGCTAGGATAGGATAAGTTCAACTCTCTACCATGAGGTCTAAAGCTCTATCTTCCTATAGAACTCTGCTAGAAAGGTGGCCCAGCTCTCCTCCTCCTAGCAGATAGCCTGCGCTAGGTGGAGGGTGACACAAAACTCAGTGCGCCAGCCATAGTATCAGGCCTTTGTATTCTCTGTCACATGCTTGACCTGGACCCATGACTAGATATCAGCTAGCTCTATGGTGGCCCGGCTGTCCTGGGTCTATTGGATCATGTTAAGGCTTTCATAGTCGGCTTTGCTATATCCCAAGTTGGTGATGCCAGGGTGGGTGAAGGGGTAGATCCACTGTGTGTCGAAGAGCTCCTTGAAAGGCAAGTAGGTCTGCATATAGAGGAGCCTGTCCCTGGTATATGGGTGGTTAGGCTTTGGCTCAGCAGTAAGCATCATGGTATCTTGTAGGAGGGCAATGAGATACTTAGTCATGTTGGCCCTCTGTATGGCAGGTGGTTGGAACCTGGTAGCCAGGGCCGGCATGTGCCCTACAGAGGACTCTATACCCTCCTCACACCTCCCCTAGTCCTCATGCTCCTCCTGCTCCTCCTACTCCTCCTACTCCTCCTACTCTCCCTCCTACCCCTCCTCCTCCTCTTACCCCTCCTACCCCCCCTCTACCTGGCCTGGTCTGTCAGGGTCCTTACTTATGCCATCAAGGATGAAACCAGCTATATTATATATATAGCAGCGCCTTACCAGGAGGGTTAAACCTTAAGGGAAGTGCCTATCAGAGACTGGTGAGATCTCTGATGCAAGATCAATATATTGCCAGCTACTATTACTGACAGACTAGACCTTAGTAAAGAGCTTGGACTACTTAGCCTGGAAGTCATCAATATAGGCTAAGATGACCCTCTGCCTCTGGGTCTTAAGCTTTAGCCCCTTGCTATCATAGAGGAAGAAGAGGTCACTGAATAAGCATATGTCAAAGTCAAAATCCAGGCTTAGATCCATCATTTCCTCCTTAAAGAAGATAGTGGTCATCTTATTCCAGACATGGGTATCTTTATATAGGGTGATGGTGATGCTGATCAGGTACCCTCTGGCACCCCCTGCCATAGTGGTCTTCTCTAGGGTCACCCTTAACCTGAGCTAGGCCTCTTGGAAGGTAGCAGGGATATGTTGGGAGGTAGGGAGGATGGATTCCTATGTCAATATGCCAGAGAGGGCCTGGGAGGAAAGTATTTCTAGGCCAGGAAGTAGTAGCCTCTCATAGAATGCCGCATACACCATATCATTAAGGTGGACCAAGTATTTGGGCCAGTATATATATAGGAAGAAGATATAGACTGGGTAGGAGCAGCTACCTATGGTACCAAGTAGCATGTGGGGGATCTTGTAGATAGGGACATCTTACTATTTTCCATCTACCTTAATGGTATAGGATAGGTGGATGGATTGTTATAAGAGCCAGCTAGGCTGAGGGATAATGGCTAGACAGATAGAGGCTTAGAAGGAGTTTAGGTTAGAGAAGATGGTAATAGAGCTATCAACATCTTTGATAGAATACTATAGGAGGGGCTTGGAGGGGGTGTCCTTATGGAAGCAGATTTCCTCATTCTCCTAGAGCCCTGGCAGGCTAAAGAATAAGTGGTGGAGATAGCTAAAGCTAGGATAGATCTTCTGGTCCTGGCCTAGCCAGAGACCTGGGATGTTAGGCTTGCTTTAGTAGATACCAAGCTCCAGGCTTGTTTCAGCATTGCTGGGGGGGTGCTTTCCACCTTCAATGTCATAGGTATGGCATAGCCCCTGGTAGCACATGTAGGTTTCATAGTGCCTCTTTTTGGCATGGATATGGGCCACCTCCTGGTATGGGATGACGCCAATGTGGAGGGCATAGATGATATGGCAGGCCAGTTGATGTTGGCGGCCTTGGGCCTCCTGGACCCACCCAAGGATGCTACCGGCCAGTAGCAGCTATGAAGACCTACCCTTAGGTCCATGGTAGTCGTCAAGCCATACCAAGACATTATCCATGTCTATGTCATTCTCTGCTCCTTCCTCTTCTTCTATGGCTTCCTTATCATAGTAACTGCTTTCTAAAGGCTGACTAGGTAACCCCAAGGAACTATCAGATTTATTCTTAGAAACATCATCAGCTACCTCCCCACCAGCCTGCCTGCCACCCTGCCTGCTAGTGATCTCCCCATCATCTAGGTCATCATCGGCCTCTCTCCCATTATGCCATGGTAGGCTAAGGGGGGGAGGTATTATGGGGCGTAGCAGGGGGTTGGACGGCCAAGTCTCAGGGGTGGTTTCTGACCTCATGGTATCTCGGGTATTCCTATTTCTGGAAAAAGAAAGAAGGGTTAGACCTATTATCATACATGTCCTATGTAGTGGTAAAAGGTCAGTCAAGAGGGTGGGTTCAGGCTACCTGTTTTTCTTCCTAGGTGGTGGTGGTTGGTCAGGTGTGGTTGGGTTGGGCTGTTTAGATAGGTTCTGTTGTTGAGACTGGGACGGTGACCTAGGGTAGTATAATAAGATAGGGAAGGTTAGCAAGGGATGTTTGGTTCTTGGTGGGGGGTTTACCTTGTTATTGGCCTGGAATGAGGGCCCTATGGTATTATCGCCTGGCCAGTAGCTATTCCTAGCAGTTGGGCATGGTAGTGGGGGAGTGGGAGCGGATGGGGGCTTCCATGGTCATGTCTACCCGGCTAGGCCTCTCCTCTACTGGCTTGGCCTTGGCTATGGTGGCAGGAGCTTCTTTGTAATATCATATCACTAAATAGATCAGAGAATGATAGTGTATTAGTAGAGGTTAGGGGAGGCATAGTGAAGGGAAGGAAGAATGGACTGGTCATAGATGGATGGCAGAAATGTAACCAGAAGCCTAACCTGAAGGGAAAATAGAATAGAGAAGAGGAAGCTTGTATCATAATTATCACTTAGCCAATTAGTCCCAACAGACAACCTTCCCCCTCTCAGGCTATCTCTGGCTAGTGGGAAAGGAGATCTAAGTATGTCATGATGCTTTGGATATGGAATCAAGATAGGGGGGTGTAACTATTCATGGCCTATCCTCTCTCTGTTTGGCAATATAGTGGTACCTTATAGTGCTAACCCCCCCCCCTTACCCCCTTGGCATTAGAGAGGGGGAGGGTGCTTGGGGGGTTGTTATGGCTGCCTCAGCAGGTAGTGATGTTCTTGGTAATTTCTTAGCTTCATTAGCTTTCTTATAGGTAGGGAGGAAGGAGTATTGGTGATCCTAGTATCTCATATGATGCTTGGATCTAGATTGGTAGGGCCAGCTGTTCCTGCCGGATTGGTTATTTCTTTTTGGTTACATGGCTGCTTTGGTATGTAGGATCATGATTGCCCTCCCATGCAGCGGCGGTATTCTTGGCCTGTTTTTGAAGGCTGGCATTGTTTAATCTAGTTCTAGTTTTTGTTTTCCTTCTTTAATATGTTTTATATCACATCTATTAGCCATAGCCATCCCACTATCCATGCCATTTATGATGGTGGATTAGTGGGCCAAGATCTGGATTTGGAGTATAGCTGGTATGTAGCATACAGCCCCTTCTCTCTCCTTGGTTCTATGGCTGTTTGGTGGCGTTGGGATCAATAACCAGTTACATAAGCAGTGCTCCCTATGGTAGTTTTCCCCTCTCCTCCCTTTTTCCTCCCAGGCCCCCTTATCCCTTCCTGGCTCCTTGATTTTTATGAGTAGATAATGATAACATTATCTAACATCATGGTTATGGTATTTTTATTTTGAGTAGGTGACAAGGCACCATAGGGATCATCACTTTGTGCTATAATCCCTATCCATAGTTAACCCTGAAAATGGAGCCATATAACCCTGGAAATGGCAGAAAGGGGGGACATCTTAAAATACTGCCGCCCTGTCAAAAGCCACACCACTGTAAGGCTCACATGCCAGTTGCCCACCACTTATAACGCCGGCCCACATGCCAATTGAAAGGTCAGCCCATACTGATTGCCTGTGATTTAATTACACACCACTTGCCCTGCAATTATAAGCCAATTAAGCGATTGACTATGATTGACTGTGATTGAGTGTGACTGTGTGTGTGTGTGTGTGTGTGTGTGTGTGTGTGTGTGTGTATGTGTGTGTGTGTGGCCTTCACCACCTTTTTTGCTGGTAGCCGGTTGTTGATAGCTTTTGACAGCCCTTGCCACTTATGACTGGAAGGCAGTGTATAGAAAAGGTAGGTTGATGGATGTATTATGGTACAAAGTGATGATTACTATGGTGCCTTATTATATGTTCTTTTTTTTTTTAATATATCAGGCTAGGTTGGTAATAGGTATTTTCTAGTAGAGGTAGTTTTATGGTATAGGTAGGAGAGGTTATAAGGAGAGGAGAGAAGGGAGATAGAGGGTTTATTAGATAGCTAGTATTATATATTGGTGTTGGTATATAGTCTAGGATGGTTGGATGGTTAGATGGTAGGAAAAAGGAAAAGCTATAGGTTACAATCTAAATTAGCCTCCTCCCTATAGCCCTTACTACCTTACTCTTCCTCCCTGCCTTCTTCATATTCCAAAGGATTACTTTCACCCTCTTCACTACCTGGTAGGCTCTCACCACCGCCACACTTAGAAGGCTTGGCAAGCTCCCTATTACTCAATACCTCTTCAATATGTCCTACTGGAACTCCCTCAGCCATAGTAAGCTCCTAGATACTCACATCATAGAACTCATCCCCTTTACCCTCTTATAATAGCTAGAGGCTGGTAGTGGGTAGTAGGCTGTCCCCTTAAAGGATAGGCTCTATAATGCTACTAAGCATAAATATGTAAAGGTCTTTAAGGGTAGGGACTACTTCTAGTATCTTTTTAATAACCATATGGAAGGTGACCTCCCTATTACTCTTGGGGTGGTTGTCCTTGGAAGACTAGATCTATAGCTACCAGAAGAAGGATAGTAGCCTAGGATATGGTAGGAAGGCTAGGATACCATCTCCAAGATACCTAGCAAGGATGGCAATGGGCTTATACCAAGAGACAGTTAGGGTAAAAGTCTTAGGGGGGATCTTAAGTTAGTCAGCTAAGAACTGGCTTAGTTAGGAGTAGTATATGATGCCTTGTTTACCCTATAGCTTCTGCTTGTTAAGGAAGGCCTTAAACTTGGCTGACTTCTAGAGTTGCTATACCTCTTTGGTATATTGGGGGTTGGTCTTTGACTAGATGGATTCCCAGATCCAGACAATCTTAAGCATAGACACCAGATGCCATAAGCCTTTACACTTGGGGCCAGAAGCCTTGTCCTTTTATAACACCATCCATATTTTCACTATACATGATAAGGCCATACACCCAAGCCCCTCAAGCTCAGAGATGGTAGCAGTGGCTACCTCAATGATAGGTAATAGGTCCTTACTATAAAACGTCTAGTAGTACTCTTTGTACAAGCCATGGCAGTAGTCCTAACCTCCATCACTAAACATCTTATTAAGGAAGGAGAGCCTAGTAAGGATTTCTTTGTCTAGCAGTGCCATCTAAGGGTTAGCTTGGAGTCATGTCCCAATATCATAGACAAGGCAAGATGCCTTATAGGTTCTATGGCGGAGGATGAGAGGGCCTTGGCCTTCTAGTTAGGAAACCAGCTCATAGAGTAAGGTAGGTTATTGTTTCTTAGGCCATTTGACAGCTTACTTACATTTGCCATGCTACCGCTTTTTGCCTTCATCATTGACCTCCTGGCCAGAGTCCTTACTCTCACCCTTACCCTTACCCTCGCCCTTATCCTTATCCCTATCCCCATCCCTATCCCTATTAATCATACTACCTTCATCACATACATCATTCTGCTCTCCCTCATCACTCTCCACACTTCTATCCTACTCCTTTCCCCCATATACTTAGCATATCACTCTTTTTATTTCTGGGATTTGGGGGGTTATTAGGGTAGGTTAGGTCTCTTAGCTTATAGTAGGTTTGGTAGCTTGCCTCTTTTGTTTCTTATGGGATAAGGTACCTTTACCCTGCATATTTTATAGTTTGGGAGCTGGAGGACCAATGATGAATTTAATAGTTATACTTAGTATAAGGAAGAAAATAAAAATAAAAAGGAAAGATGACTTACTAGGAGGGGTAGTACCTGTTTCTTTAGCATGTCTCTTCCTCATAGCATATAGGAACTGGTCAGCTAAGCTCAGTGCCTCGGCATGGTCTTTATCTGACATATGGAGGACAATTTTCTTAAAAACTACCTGGATATCTTTCTTAATGTCTACCAAGGTAAAGTGATGGCTTGTAGTACCCTCTTCCATAGGGGTCAGGGCCTGGCTCAACATCATAATAGCTCCTCTTTAGTAGGGGGGACAAGGGGGTAATGGCATGAGAAAGGATATATTCTAGAGTTTCATAAGTATTGTTTTTAAGCAAATATATTATGTTTACAATGGTCCAAACCAGTAGACCCGGCACCGGCGGCATGGTAACAAGTGCCCCTTAGGCTATACCTTCCTTTTTAAATATGACCAAGTCAGGTAGCTTTCTAGGCATCTCTGCCCTCCTGGGGAAGATGAGGTCTCAGGGAGGGGGAGTGGGGTAGGAACCAATGTCAGAGGGTACATTATGCCACTATTATGAAAACGGACAAGCAGTAAATATGGTACCTACCTCTCCCAAAAAAAAAATCATATGAGGATTCTAACCTTTCAGATAATGATATCATCTAATTAGAAGATCCCAGTAAACTTAGGGGGAAATATTAGATGGGGGTGGCGGCAGCTGGGAAAAAAGCTATTGGTTTATATCTTTAAGTAAAACCAATGGACTTTTTCCTAGTCAGATACAATTAGATCATACTATATATGACATGGGATATCAACTCATGGCCTATCTAGATGGGAAGGAGGAGGAGGGGGAGGGGGGGAGAGAGGGAAAAGAGAGAGAAAATTCCTGTTTTGGTCAGAGACAGGGGAATGGAAGGATGGCTTGGGTTAATGAGACATCTTTGCCACTAATTATGGAAATGACATGTGTGGTTGGTTGGACTGTCACATGTGGCTGGATTGTGTTTTGTGGGTAGGGGTAGGGGTAGGAGAGTGGGGAATTTCCCCCCTTTCTTTCATACAATTCCATTTCTCCCACTTCTCCTTGTCTCTACTCCCCTCTTCACTCCTCTTCCTCCTTCCTCACCTTTTTCCTACTCTCCCTCTTCTCCCCTCCATCCCCCTCCTCACTCCTTCTTCCTCCTCTCTTTTTTTCCATTTAATCTGTCTATATTATCCTCCTTTTGCTTTTTGGGCATGGTTTTGGTTCTGGTAAAGAGAGAGGGAGGGAGAGGGGGGAGATCACTATGATGATGATATGTGTTTTTATTTGTCATGATGATTTTTTGCCTTGGCCAGTAGTAATCTAAGCATCTTATGATACTTGGATCCAGCTGGTCAGCTGATCAGAGTATCTGGGCCAGGGGCCGCAGTGATCTGAGCATCTTATGATGCTCAGATCCAGCTGGTCAGCTGATCAGAGTGTCTAGGCCAGGGGCCGCAGTGATCTGAGCATCTTATGATGCTCAGATCCAGCTGGTCAGCTAATCAGAGTGTCTGGGCAGGGGGCCACAGTGATCTAAGCATCTTATGATGCTCAGATCCAGCTGGTCAGCTGATCAGGGTATCTAGGCCAGGGGCCATAGTGATCTGAGCATCTTATGATGCTTGGATCTAGCTGGTCAGCTGATCAGGGTATCTGGGCCAGGGGCTGCAGTGATCTGAGCATCTTATGATGCTTGGATCCAGCTGGTTGGTCAGCTGATCAGGGTATGTGTCTGGGCGGGGGGCCACAGTGATCTGAGCATCTTATGATGCTCAGATCCAGCTGGTTGGTCAGCTGATCAGGGTGTGTGTCTGGGCGGGGGGCCACAGTGATCTGAGCATCTTGTGATGCTCAGATCCAGCGGCTGGATTGTGTTTGTGGGTAGGGGTAGGAGAGTGGGGAATTTCCCCCCTTTCTTTCATACTATTCCATTTCTCCCACTTCTCCTTGTCTCTACTCCCCTCTTCGCTCCTCTTCCTCCTTCCTCACCTTTTTCCTACTCTCCCTCTTCTCCCCTCCATCCCCCTCCTCACTCCTTCTTCCTCCTCTCTTTTTTTCCATTTGATCTGTCTATATTGTCCTCCTTTTGCTTTTTGGGCATGGTTTTGGTTCTGGTAGAGAGAGAGGGAGGGAGAGGGGGGAGATCACTGTGATGATGATATGTGTTTTTGTTTGTCATGATGATTTTTTGCCTTGGCCAGCAGTGATCTGAGCATCTTGTGATGCTCAGATCCAGCTGGTTGGTCAGCTGATCAAGGTGTGTGTCTGGGCAGGGGGCCGCAGTGATCTGAGCATCTTATGATGCTTGGATCCAGCTGGTCAGCTGATCAGGGTATCTGGGCGGGGGGCCATAGTGATCTGAGCATCTTATGATGCTCAGATCCAGCTGGTCAGCTGATCAGGGTATCTGGGCCGGGGGCTATAGTGATCTGAGCATCTTATGATGCTTGGATCCAGCTAGTCAGCTGATCAGAGTGTCTAGGCAGGGGGCCGCAGTGATCTAAGTATCTTATGATGCTTGGATCCAGCTGGTTGGTCAGCTGATCAGAGTGTGTGTCTGGGCAGGGGGCCGTAGTGATCTGAGCATCTTGTGATGCTCAGATCCAGCTGGTTGGTCAGCTGATCAGGGTATGTGTCTGGGCAGGGGGCCATAGTGATCTGAGCATCTTATGATGCTCAGATCCAGCTGGTTGGTCAGCTGATCAGGGTATGTGTCTGGGCAGGGGGCCGCAGTGATCTGAGCATCTTGTAATGCTCAGATCCAGCTGGTTGGTCAGCTGATCAGGGTGTGTGTCTGGACAGGGGGCTGATCTGAGCATCTTGTAATGCTTGAATCAAGCTGGTCAGCTAATCAAAGTGTTTAAGGCGGGGGGCCACAGTGATTTGAGTATCTTGTGATAGTTGGATCTAGCTTGTCAGCCGATTAGAGTGTTTGTGGGCCTGTAGTGATCTGTCAAAGTATCTTGTGATGCTCAGATCAAGTTGGTTAACTAGCTGACAAGAGTGAAAAAGAAAGAAAAAAAGAAAAAAAGAAAAAAAAAAGTAGAGAAGAGAAGAGAAGAGTAGAGAGTAGAGAGTAGAGAGTAGAGAGTAGAGAGTAGAGAGTAGAGAGTAGAGAGTAGAGAGTAGAGTGAGAAATGTTTCTTCTTCTTCTTTATTTTATTTTATTTTAATTTTTTTCTTTTTCTTTTCTTTCTTTTCTTCCCTGCTCCTAAAACCCCTAAAACATCTATAAAAATTGGAAAAAATTTCCAAATCCCTAACCCGAAGCCCCCAGTTACATTACTGGTAGGGGGCTTTGGTAGGGTATGGGGTAGTTGGGGTATGATATAAGTGCTTGGGTTGATGGTAAGGCCTTTAGGTAAGTATAATTACTATTTATGAGTATAGGTATTATTGGAAAACATAGAATGTAAGATAAAGGATACCTTTATAAAAGACCTTTATTAGTTACTATATAGTTTATAATACAAGTAATAAGGTATCATACTACTAAGCTCACCTAAAGTCAATAGGATACCTTACCTCTCTGACCTTAGCTAGAAATGACTATATATTAACTTGGAGCATGTCTTTATAAAAAGGCTTAACCCTTATTTCTTTTTTATGCTTTTCCTTTTTCTTCTTACTGCTTACTAGGTTTCTCATATGGAAGGCCCCCATATAAGAAGGCCCCCCAATTGAAGATAGTTTAATAGAGACATGTGACTTTGATCTATAAAAAAAT
The DNA here is from genome assembly GCA_033439745.1 of Lasiosphaeria hispida. NCBI lineage: Eukaryota > Fungi > Ascomycota > Sordariomycetes > Sordariales > Lasiosphaeriaceae > Lasiosphaeria > Lasiosphaeria hispida. Next base: position 6,784,049 of record JAUIQD010000002.1, on the reverse strand, counting down.
ACCATAAAAGCTATGATTATAAGAGTTCTTTATTTATTTATTATATAGTTAGTTACTTGGTTTGCTACTTGGTTTATTCTTTTATTACTTGGTTACCTTATCCTTTCCTCTAATCAGGGGTCTATATATTCCAATGTCCAGAGTATGTCCTTGTTTTTCTATTTGTTTACTAGTTTTACTACACCAGTTCAATATATATATATATATATAGGACAGTGACAAGAATGGTAAAACCTTAGGCAAGACCATGGGTCTTAATAAGAACCTTAAACTATTTAAAGATATAGGCCAAGTATTAAGAAAGATTATTAGCTAAACTTTAATAAGACTAAGGGGTAATATAACCTTATGGAACCCTTCTGTTTCTCTTGACTTATAGACTTAGCTTATAGACTTTAAAGTATTATGTCTATGATCATTCTCTAAACCCCATTAAGTTAGATCATTTACCTTATGGTGGCAAGACTATAAAGTACTCTCTACTTCTGGATACTTTAGCCTAGTTATAAAATAATACTATATGACTATGTTTAACCTAGATGGGATTAATTTTTTTTTAGGAAACTATTTATTATATATCAAGCACCACCATTATCATCTATCAAGCACCACTATTATTATATACCAAACCAAGCCACTATATCATAGACCATTACCATATCACCACCAAGTCATTACTATACTACCACTAGGTCATTACCATAGTCATATTAACTTAGGATATGTCTTTATAAAGTGGCTTAACCCCTGTTTCTTTTTTATATTTTTCCTTTTTCTTCTTACTACTTACTATATTTCTTATATGGAAGGCCCCCATATAAGAGGGGTCCCCTAATCAAAGATAGTTTAATGGAGGCATATGACTTTGTTTTATAAAAAAGAACCATAAAAGCTATGATTATATTAAGTTCTCTGTTTATTTATTACTTGATTTGCTATTCAATTTGTTCTCTTATTACTTAGCCATATCATCCTTTCCTCTAATCAGAGGTCTATATACTTTAATATCTAGAATATGCCTCTGTTTTTTTATTTACTGGTTTTACTATACCAGATCAATATATAAAGCCAAAGTCACCACCATTATTTTATATATAGCAGCTCTAGTCCTCTCCCCCCTTTGGGGATATATTCTGGTATTATAGTATCTTATTTCTGTTGGATATTATTTGGTTTATCTCTTGGTTTGATCTATTATATAGTATATTGATTCTTTTACCTTTTATGGGGCAGGCTCTTGGTTTGGTTAAGTAATATCTATCCTATTATTCTAGTTATGACTAGAGTTTAGGTTTCAAAAAAGGCTTTTAGATTATTTAAGCAATATCTATCCTATTATTCTAATTATCACCAAAGTTCTAAGGTAGGCTCTTGAATAAATATCCTATTATTCTAGTCATCACCAAGATTCAAATTCCAAGGCAGGTGTGACGTCCCACTCGTGGAAGTGGAGTCATGTGGTTTGCCATGTGATTTATGGTGATCTGTATGAACTTCAAACAGATCGTATAGATCAGTGTACTCAGTCCTTGATCTGTGCGATCTTCGAACAGATCGCACAGATCATGTTTGTGCCCACCAAGAAGGATACAAGTTACCTTGCTCCCCGCTATTAGCTAGCCAGTATAAGTAGCCATCATGCACTGTACCATGGAGTGTGAGGATTCCTGTTCCTTATGCAAGCAATTACATTCTATTGTGTCCCATCACTTTATAAGTCTTTGGTGACAGCAATCTGTTCAATAGAGTATGAACCCCCTTCTTGAGATACTTGCCTTTGAGAGTTGACCTTCCCTACAACCCTAACCCTAGAGCGTGTGGCTCTACGATCTATTGTTCAATACCTGGTACTTAGGTACCTAGTATATAGGTTGTAACACATTGCTTATGTCCCCCCATGGTATGGAACGTCGACACTTGAAAGTCTCAAAGATAATATGGCCCCAAAAGACCCCAAAAGAGGAATGTTAGCAACCCTGGTGCCCCCAGCGGCTCCGACCCTGACACCTACAGCGGCCCCCGCCCTAACGCTCCTAGCAGGCCAGACCCTAGCATAGGTAGTAGAAAGCTTGAAGAAAGAACTAAGTAAACTTAGAAAAGACATAGGAGTCACCTTCAAAGAAACTAAGCATAAGTTCAATGCCTTCAAAGCAGAGAAGGATAGGATCAACAACTTAATACAAAAGAAAGCCAAGATCCCGCTTCCTCCATACTATAACAGAAAGCTGATGGATCTGAACATATGGCTCACTTCCATCCAAGTATACTGTACTTATAATAAGTACCAGTTCATGAATGACACCAACCAAGTCCAGTTCATAGGATCACTCCTAACAGGTATCATAGCCAAGTGGTATACCCTTCATACCAAACTCCACCAAGATCATACCCTGGTAGTACTTACAATGGACTATAAGTATACCTATAACCTTTTCTTTACCTTCATTGACTTCATGAAAAAAAATAAGAGACAAATTCAGTAAGGTTGATGTACTATAGAATGCCAAAGGATGACTTATGGCAATGAAATAGACCATGTTGGTAGTAGAGTATGCTGTGAGATTCCAACTGGAAGCAGTGAACATAGAACTTGGTAAGGAAGCCCTAATGATGATGTTCTGGAAGGGATTGAAGGACTATATAATAGAGATACTTTATAGGGAAGACCAACCTGACATATTATAAGAGTATATAGTTAAAGCAATAAAGATTAATAACCAGTACTTTAAACATAATAAACAGAGGAATATAACCAAAGGATACTAATCCTAGTTCCAGGAGAAGAAGAACCTAAAACCCCCTAGTATAATATATAGAGGCTATGGTTACTTAGGACCCATGGAGATTGGTATGACATAGTGGATAGGGAAGGTAAATACCCAAGGAAAGAAGGATAAAAAAGAGGCCACTTGCTACAACTATAATAAGAAAGGATACTATATATAGGAGTACCAAAGCACAAGGAAACCCTTTACAAAAAAGAATTCTTAGACACCAGTCCCAGAATCTCAACAAATTACAGGAACCAGCATAGACTTAGTAGTTTATATGGTCAACTTAGAGGAGTATGATGACCTAGAAGTGGATAAATATTATAAAGACACTAAGAGTAGTAATAAATAAACTTATAGTAAGAAGATATGGGATAAGGGGCATAATACTTAAAACCCTAAGGTAGCCCCTCTTAAGTAAAACCATCCCATAAGAAGACCTATATTTGATATGGTCACCTAGTAGGAAGCCTTTAATACCATAGAAGTTAGTAAAGAGTTAGATGATAATAGGTAGCTTGAATTAGAAGAGGAACTAACTAATAGGGAAGCCATGGCCTATTAGATGATAAAGAAAAAGCTAATAAAAGGAAGTAATAAAAAGTCAATGTATGACTTAGTGCTAGAACTTTAAGATGTTTTTGAAGAATTCTTCTTATAAGAAGATTAGGAGAGACTCTTATAAATTACTAACTAGACCAGCTATATATTTCAGAGAATTAAAGAAGAACCAGAAACCTTAGAAAGGGCAAGACTATTAGCTTGATAATGGATGATAGAGAATACTTAAGTAAGGAACTAGCTAGAAGCCTATGAGTAGGAGTCCCTTTGACAGGTCTATTAACATCTATGGGAAACCACTAATAGATAGTACCCTCAGATAAAGACAATAAGCTCCCCAGTAATAGACCTAGAACACCCTAAATACTACCTAATACTATAGCTTAACTATTTCTTTAATAATTACATAGATAATGAATATATTACCTTAAAGTTACTCTATAGATACTACCTGGCACCTAGGGAAGGAGATAGGTTAGTTTTGGTGTGGATGGTACCATATATTAAGTATAAGGTCTGCTTCTTAACTAAAGAAAACCATGAACCAGAGTATGTCTACCTGTTTCAGAATACATTAGAAGTATACTAGAACTACTATAACATAAAAGACTATATATATATATTCTACCAGTTCCATATACCTAAGAGAACCTAATACTTTGAGAAAAAGGAACTAGAGGAAAGAAAGAAATGACATACCTAAGTTATTTAAATAAGAAACCCTATTAGAATCATAAATGTTAATAATATAGTATAGAAAGAACTAAGTGCCATTAAACCTTTCCAATTATAAGCTAAAGACTAGAGATTAAAAAGAGACACCTATAAGGAAGTAGACAGAGTAAAGTTCCCCCTCTAACATATTACCCTCAAGCCCATGGCCTTAAGCAGGGAATGTATAGGAAAAGGAGGGAGCTTTTTAAGTAAGAGTAAGTAAGACTACTAAAGTGGCTGATTAAAGACTAGAGGAGAAGGAAGAGGCCCTTTAGGTTAGGATTAATAAGTCCTTTAAAAGAATAGGCAGTTAGAGCCTTAAGAATAGGAAATACTAGGAAAGACTTTACTATTCCTATCCTTTTACCTAGAGTAAAAGAACCTATTAATACATTAATCGACTTAGGGAGTGATGTCAATGTAATTGACCCTATGATTATTAATCTTTACTAACTACCCTATTAGTTATATAAGAAACTAGTGACAATTAGAATATATGAGGGTAAGAAGGCTTTTTATAAAGGAGGATTGGTGAAGCAATGGTCAAAACTCTTAATCATAGTGGATAATGACTACTAAGAAATAATCTTCTAATTACTATTAATAGGTAGTAAGTGTTCCATAATACTAGGAAAACCCTAGTTATTAAAATATAATCCTGATATTGATTAAAAGAAAGGAACCATGTCCTTATAAGACAGAGAGCAGGATACCTAAGAAAAGGGAACCCCTGAAGAAGATAATATCCTAGGAGAACTAGAAGAAGATATCTATGAAGATATATGATTGTGGATTTGGATTATAATAATAAAGGACCTAAATGAAGAGTCCTTGCTACCTGGACCTAGTAAAGATCTTAGAGATCTATCAAAGGTACTAAAGGAGTATCTATAGTACTTACTATTTAGGAAAAAGTTAACTAAACTACCTAAACATAGCCCTTATGATTATAAGATCAAGTTAAAAGAAGAAGCTAAGCTAAGGTTCTTCCTAATATACCACCTGAACCTATAATAAGATAGGATACTAAAAGAGTATATTAAGGAACAACTGGCCATGGGATTTATTAAACTATTATAATCAGAAGTAGGATACCTAGTCCTATTTGTTCCTAAGAAAGGAACCATAGACTTATAAATAATGGTAGACTACTAAACCCTTAATAAGGATACCATCAAGAATTAATATCTATTACCTTTAATATTAGAAATAAGAGAATAAATAGTCAAAGCAAATTGGTTTACTACCCTTGATTTCCTAATAGGCTATAATCATATTTATATCAAAGAAGGAGACAAGTATAAGATAGCTTTTAGAATATATCATGGCCATTATTAATATAAAATGATACCCTTTGGACTTATAAATATACCTATAACCTTTTAAGAAAAAGTAAATGATATACTATATTACCTCCTATATTTTATATTTATATATCTAAATGACATCCTAATATTCTTAGAAATAATAAAGGAACATAAAAAGCATATACATATAGTACTATAAGCCCTAGAAAAGGTGGATTTTTCAGTATACCCTAGAAAGAGCCAATTCCATGTCCAAGAATTGTTATACCTAGGGTTTAAGATAACCCTAGGATGGATTATGATAGAACTATTAAAGTTAGATGTAATTTAGGACTGGCCGATACCAAAAACCCAGAAAGACATATAAGCCTTTATAGGTTTTATTAACTTCTATTATAGGTTTATATGACATTTTAGAGACATTGTAAAACCCATAAACATATTGATAGGTATAGGGAAACCTTTTAAGTAGGTAGAAAAATAGTAATAAGCTTTTAAAAGCCTAAAGAAAGTATTTACCCAAGCCCCTATTTATACCCTGCCTAGCTCATACAAAAAGTACATTATCAAGATAGATTCTTTGGACTATATATTAGAAGGAGTATTGAGCCAGTATAAAGATGATAGAAAGCTATACCTAGTAGCCTTCCTTTTAAAAGGACTATATGGGGTAATAATAAACTATGATATTAGAGACAAAGAACTAATAGCCATTATCTAATACCTAGAGGAATAGGTATTATACTTAAGTGACATGGAAGAACCCTTTGATATCCTTATAGACCACCTAAACCTAAGGACATAGGTAACCAAGAAACTTAATAGAAGATAAACCTAATAGGCTAAGTTTCTCATGTAGTTTAACTTCAAGATATATCATATTAAAGGAAAAGAAAATGGAAGAGTAGATATACTAAGTAGAAGAATCAACCATAAGACAGAAGACAAACCTAAGACTCTACCTATCTTCTAAGAGTTAGAAGATAGAACCCTTAGAAGAGTACTATAAGCATTCCTGGAATATTATGCCAACTACTAAGTAGAATGGTAAAATAATAACTTCTAATATAAAAGAGATATGCTTAATAATAAATAACTCCTATTGGAAGTAGAAGGAAGAGTAGAGAATAACTTACTACTTTGGTATCATAGGAAAGCCTATGTTAAATCAAAAAGATAAGAAGAATATATTTATAAAATATATAAGGCCTATATAGGAGGACATATAGGAATCACCAAGATAATAGACCAACTAAGAAACAACTATGATTTCCTAAAGGCAAAGGGAGTAGTGGAAAAAGTAATATATAACTACAACATCTATAACAAGTCAAAAAACCAAAAGCATATATAGTATGGTCTATTAGAACTACTACTAGTCCCAGAACAAAAATGGAACTCCATTTTGATGGACTAGGTATTAGGGATACTTAACTTAAAGGATCTAGTAATAGGTATTAAGTATAATCAGATCTAGGTTATAGTGGATAGACTTATGAAATGGGCCTACTTCCTGCCAGTAAGGAAGGATATGAAAGTAGAGTAACTTACTTATCTTTTTAAAAGAAACTATGTTACAGTATACCTATGGCCTGATAATATAATAATAGATAGAGATAAGCTGATTGTCTCTACCTTCTAGCAAGTATTGATAATAAGGATAGGAGTCAAGAGTAAACTCTCTATTACCTATCACCTATAAATAGATAGATAGATGGAATGACTTAATCAGACCCTTGAAATATACCTAAGAGCCTATGTCAACTTTAAGTAAGATAACTGGCTAGAACTGCTACCAATAGTATAACTAGCCTATAACATGATAATGGTAGAATTTATGAAAGTATTACTATACTTTGTAGTTTTTGGCCAAGAACCTGAACTTAAAAGAGGACCACCCTATAAAGCACCAAGAGTAGGAGTCAGGGTAGATAGGATCCAAGAACTTATAAAGCTACTAAAGGAGGAACTTAAGCATATATATGAAAGGATGAAACACTATTATGACAAATATAAAGTTAAGGGACTAACTTTAGAAGAGGAAGACCATGTCTACCTGTTCTCTAGAAATTTAAAAATAAAATAACCAAGTAAGAAGCTTGACTTTAAAAGGTATAGGCCATTCTGGATTAAAAAGAAGGTAGCAATGACAAACTATAAACTTAACCTACTAAAGACCATGAGAGTCAGAACCAGAGTCTTCCATGTATCATTACTGGAGCCAGTACCAAAGAATGTCCCACTAGAAAAAAGGCTGGAAGTGGAGGTAGATGAAGAAGAATTTAAGGTGGAGGAATTCCTGGATTTATGATTTGAAAAAAGAGTATTACAATACCTAGTCAAGTGGCTTGGCTATGGACCTACAGACAACTCCTAGGAACCACATATGGGACTTTAGTGCCTAGAGCTGGTCAAGGATTTCTATCACCTAAATCCTGACAAACCAAAAAGGAAAAGTGCCCCCAGGAGGAATTGAACCCCTAACCTCTCTAACACTATATAGGACAACTTGCCATATGGGACATACATAAGTTGCCCCATCTACAAGAGCAAAGCACACTACCACTATGCCATAGGGATAGAATTGTTGAAAATGGCCTGGGTTACGATGACCTATGAAGACCTGACATGCCTAGACACAAGGCATTAGTATATAAATCTCCATTTTTCCTTATCTCCTTATTTTTTCCTTATATTATCAGGAAAGAAAGGGTGTTTACCTAGGGTCAGTAGAGGAACCAGTGATAAGACCCATGTCATCTAGAAGTTTAGGATCAAGCCAGGAGCCTAGGGAGAAGCCTGGGACAGGAGCAGATACTTACTCTAGCACCTTGAGTTCCATGATATCCCAAGACTCCTAAGTAAAGGCCTTATAGGCTCTTTCCTCTAGAACATGGTATTGTTTATATAGCCAAAGGAGCCTTGACTAGGCCTCCATATTATCTAACAAAGCCTTCTCTTTAGCCTCATTGAGTTTATTCTTTTGACTGATCAGAGAGTTGAAGACTGACTGACTTAGGCCCATGATATCATAAGAAGGGGCATTTGACAAAGCATAAGGACCATAGCATCAGAGCCTACTAGTGACCTTACATTTAAGGTTCTTATTATTGCAATGGGTACATGAAGGTATTGGAGAACCAAACAAGAAAGAGTTATTGGTAGAACAAAGGTGACATGTGGTACTAAGTTTGGGATTGGAAGGAGGATCTTTTCGTTTACGACCCATTGTGAAGAAGGAAACAGGAATGGGTTGAACAGTAATTTCAGACAGCAGGGTAAGCACATTCTTATGGTGGAGCCACGGCAGATCTTTAGGGCAGAAGATCTAGGAAAGGGAGACCACGTGTGATGTCTCACTTGTAGAAGTGGAGTCATGTGGTTTGCCATATGATTTATAGTAATCTATATGAACTTTAAACAGATCACATAGATCAGTATACTCAGTCCTTGATCTATATGATCTTTGAATAGATCGCACAGATCATGTTTGTGCCTACCAAGAAGGATATAAGTTACCTTGCTCCCCGCTATTAGCTAGCCAGTATAAGTAGCCATTGTGCACCGTACCATGGAGCGTGAGGATTCCTGTTCCTCACACAAGCAATTACATTCTATTGTGTCCCATCACTTTACAAGTCTTTAGTGACAGTAATCTGTTCAACAGAGTATGAACCCCCTTCTTGAGATACTTGCCTTCGAGAGTTGACCTTCCCCACAACCCCAACCCTAGAGCATGCGGCTCTACGATCTGTTGTTCAATACCCAGTACTTAGGTACCTAGTGTGCAGGTTGTAACAGCAGGCTCTTAGATTAATTAAGTAACATCTGGTCTATTACCTTAGTTATCACCAAATGATTACTTGTTAGAGTCTAAGTTACCATATTCTTAGGTTTAATAATAAGGATATCTACTTAAATAGACCCATACTTAATACCAGCCATTAAGTTCTATATTTCCTAGAGAATATAAATATATATGTTTACTTTAGTAGCATATTCCCCCTTTTAAAGGAGGGAAGGGATTAATATAAAAAAAAGGGGGGAGAAGGGACCAATACCAAAGTATATATAATACCACTACCCTAAAAGGGACAAGCAGTAATGTAAAGCTATTGTCATTGCCAATGTCTTAATGCTTGGTGATATCATAGCAAATCTAATAACATAGGACCATAAAGCCATAAGCCATATATCCATAATACTGGCCTGGCATGCTTCTGTCATATAGCACATCAACCATACATAACAAAGCCTTAAATAATTAATTATAGTATTAAAACACACTGCTAAACATAGGATGGTTCCAAATCATATACCACCTTATAAGGAAGAACAGCCTCTTTTAAGATCTAGATAGATAGTCTTATAAGATTTAGGATAGAGGTGGGGGGGGGGATAGGGGGTGAGATATCCCTACTGCCACTATAATATATACTTCTTATGACATGTATAGCTAGATTATATATGTAATAGAAAATCCCCTCCCTCTAATCACCTCTATCCATTCCTCCTCTCTCCTCTCTCCTCTCCTTTCTCCCATACTCTCCCATACTCTCCTCTTCTTCTCTCTTACCCTTTCATTTTTCTTTCCCTAGTTTCTCTCCTTATTCTCTTTCTTTATTTATCTTTAAATATAATCTTTTTACTCTTCTTACTCTACCAATAGGCTCAGGCTATATCCAGATATTATTTTGGCATGTAATGGGTGAGGGTAAGATATCCCTGCTACCATGACATGTATTTTTATGTATTATGATTATGTGTTTTAGTTTATTATAATGTATATGGTTAGGCCATGTCTGGCATGGGTGGAAACACCCCTCCCTCCTCTTACCTATATGCCTCTCCTCCTCTACTTCATCCTCCTTTACTCCCTTATCTACTTCCTCCTTTGCTCCCTTATCTACTTCCTCCTCTTTTACTCTCTCCTCTTCTACTTCACTCTCTCTATCCTCTCTACCTTCTATTTTCCTACCTAATATACTTATATTAGTAGCTTTTTACTCTACATTCTTTTTATACTGGTTTTTTTTTCTTCTTTTATTTTCTCTTTCTTTAGTAGTTTGGAGATATTTAGAATAGGTTATAGAAGAGCTTTTAGGAATATAAGAATCTAAGTACTTAGATTAAGCTACTTGGCACTTTTTGCACTTTTTGTAGGCCTGAGCCATCTAAGCATCTGATGATGCTTAGATCAAGCTGCTCAGTGTTTTTGGAGCCTTTTGTAGGCCTGAGCCATCTAAGCATCTCATGATGCTTAGATCAAGCTGGTCAGTGTTTTTAGAGCTTTTTGTGGGCCTAAGCCATCTAAGCATCCTGTGATGCTTAGATCAGGTTGCTTGGCACTTTTTGCACTTTTTATGGGCCTGAGCCATCTGAGCATCTTGTGATGCTTAGATCAAGCTGCTTAGTGTTTTTGGAGCTTTTTGTGGGCCTGATCCATCTAAGCACCCTATGATGCTTGGATTGAGCTGCTTGGCACTTTTTGCACTTTTTGTAGGCCTGGGCCATATGAGCATCTTATGATGCTTTTATATGCCATAAGCTGGTCAGTGCTTTTTGTGCCTTTGATGGGCCGGAGCCATCTGGGTATTCTGTGATGCTTGGATCAGGCTGCTTAGCACTTTTTATGCTTTTGGTGAGCCTAAGCCATCAAAGTACTTTATGATGCTCAGATTAAGCTGGTCAGTGCTTTTTGCACTTTTTGTGGGCCTGAGCCATCTGAGCATGATATGAAGCTTTGGATCAGGCTGGTCAGTGTTTATTGTGCTTTTTGTAGGCCTAAGCCATCTAAGCATTATAAGATGCTTGGAACAAGCTGGTGTGCACTTTTGGGCTTTTTTGCTTTTTCTGGGCCTGAGCCCATCTGAGCATTCTATAATGCTTGGATTCAGCTAGTAAGTGCTTTGGGGGCATTTGGAGCTTAAGGTAGAATAATTTAAACTATCTAAGTATTTTTTTATAACTACTTGAGACGTTTTTTGGCTGGGCTATATAGAACTTTTTCCATTGACCTATACGTAAATTCTCCTAAACCTAACCCTAAGGCCATAGTTACAGTCCTTTGAGAATGGTCACTGTGACTGTTATTGCTGTCAGAGGAAGGTGGGGAGGTATTTATGTATATATGCCTTTGTGGGGGAGGGGTTCCTTTGTTACCACCCTGTATATGTACATCAGAGTGCTGTAAACTGTTGATCTGCTGTTATGCATGTACTAAGCTTTCCCTGGTTGATCATTGCCTAAGATTTTGATTGGTCAAGGGATTCTCTTTGGATTTGAGGGGATTGTGCTGGGAGGAGGTGGATTTTTTTAGTGATGGTTATGTCAATTATTGCAAGGGTTTCTTAGAGGTGGTTTTCTAAGATTGTTTGATGGCTTGTTGGATAACTGTTTTGGGGTCATACCTTCTAGTGTATTTTGCTGTGTAAATGTCCTTAAGGAGGCTTCTAGAGTAGCCTTTAAGTATCTTAATCATCTTGGCATTCATAGAAGTTGGTAGGGCTCCTGTGTAGGTGTTTGACATAAGGCTATCTAACTGAGCTTATGTCTTGCCTACCCAAGTTCCAACCTGGTTATAATCTTATTATTATTGAAGGAGGGTGGCTTGTTGCTTAGCCAGTCTTTTGTCTTATAGTCAGAGGAGTTTGTTGAGCCAGACTGTTTCTTGAGCTTATTTCTTGGCCTTCTCTTCTGCTACATGAATTCATTGGTCCTGTATAATCTTCTACTGGTGAAGGTCCTTGGTGTCTTTGTGCAGGTTTTTGGTTCTGGCTAGGACTACTGCTAGGGCTTTCTCTCTATTAGTGGCAGTGATGGCAAAGTGTGATAGCTTCTTATTGACCTCCATTCCAAAATTCTGACAGGAGAGTGTGAGATCTTTTTGTATATAGTCAAGGATCTCCAGGTTGCTTTTGACAGCTTGGACCATGTATTGGTAGTTGCTTACTAGGTTTATAAACCCAGTAGTTACCTCTTTAAGCTAGTCAGGGTTGTTTTTTATATCCTGAATGTATATGTATAATTCTTGGTATGTATTGGTGATTTGTTGGTGGATTGTGATGAGCTAGTTTGGTGGGTTGGTAATGACTTCTGAGCCTGTGGGGAGTTTGGGAAGCTTGCTAATGGCTCCAGTGCTTATGGCAGGTGGCTCCCATACCATGAGGTCTGTGATAGGTTTGGTGATAGGTTCCTTTTCCTGAAGGACAGCTGAGTAGGATCCAGAGGTTGCCATGATGAATTTTGGCGAAAGATTTTGTAGTTGTGGCTGATGTAGAAAGATTATCTGTGACACTGGTGCTAAACCTAGGTGAGAAGTGAGGTGGAGTAGGGATGACAATGACAAGGTGTAGGATCAACTGTAAGATTAAACTACAGAGCTGTAATGATGATCTGGATAGTGTTAGATGATCAAATTGTTCAGGGAGATGGAATGATCAAACAGGGGATAACACATGATGCCTTTGCAGTTGTAAGTCAATTGAAGAAGAGGATGGTTGCTTGTTGCTGGTCATATCTAAACCACCACAGAGCTCCTTACATAATCAGGGATAGGATCATCAAGTATAGTGCATGAGAGCAAGTCAACAAGGTTGCTATCTTAGAAGATATAATAAAGAATTAATGAACAAATAACAAGGGTTCCATAAGGATAGAATTCCCCTCAGCTTCACTAAAGTTCAGCTGATAATCTTTCTAAGGTTGGTTTCCAAAAAGGACTACAGAGCTTCTTCTCCCTCTGAGAGTTCAGTGCCCTTTCATCTCTTTTATGGAAGGCTATATACTAGATACAATGTTCCCTTGATCTGTCCTAATCACCTGTCAGTCCTGAAGATCCCTTTAGCCACCTGTTACAAGCACCCTATTAATCTATGGTTACATACCAAGTGAAGCCATCACACAACAAGTCCATGGCCTGTATTGGTACTTACTCACAACAGCATACTGTGGAGGTTCCCTCAAGTCCTTGGTACTATCACTGGCTATAGTACTATTAGGTTGTTCCAACATTGGCTGTCACAGCAGTGGTTCCCTTCATGACTTATTGCTGCCCAAGTAGGCCTGGTCATGACCACCTGTCACCACTAAGATGGATGCTCAACAAGTGTTGGTCCAAGGTCTTCCAACAGGACAACTGTGATATCAGGGAGGTCCCTGATTGAAAGACCATCATATGATCCATTCAGCTGTCATGCAGCCTGGACCATGATGCCGAGGTTGTGTGGTTTGTCCATGACAAATCTGAAGTCTGATGATGGAGGTTAGCGTGGGTTGATCCACTATGTGGATTGCCCCTTGCTTGTGTGTGGTCCATCATGTTGGAGTGGTGACTGCCAATAGCCTGCGGCTCCTAGTCCCCACTTCCGATGGTCCATGGTGTGTGAATCCTCGTGCCCACGGTCAGCCCAGGTCAAGGAGGTGAATCACCCTGTTGACCTTAGGTGAGCTTGACCAGTGTGACACACTGGAGAAAGGAGTACTCTTGCCAGAATAATGCAGGGGGATCCTGAAGAGGTTAGCAATGGACCTTCTTACCAGCCTAGTCCATGATGTTGAGTGTATTAACAGGAAGATTGATTGATTTGGTTTAACGTCCTGGGTTCTCGCCGTAGGCGACTGGGACGTGGGGGGGCCGGAGGCCCCCCCAACTACTCGCTAACTCGAACCTAGGAGATCCACCACCCCTTGAAGGAAACCTAGCCTAAGACATACCCCTATTGCCGACTGAAGGTCCTACCTGCCCTTCCATCTCACCCCCAGCTAAGGTACATAAAAACTCCAAAGAGAAAAGCCTCCTTTGATCAATCTTGGCCCGACCCCTAGGCCTAGCCTTCTCCTTCCTGATGCGCCTGCGCCCAGGCTTCTTCTTCTGCAATCTGCAGGATACTTTCTTCTCCCAGTGTACCCCTGTATTTTCTTCCAGGGGCAAGCTTGCTCCAGAACTCCTTGAAGAGTGCGAGCATCTTCTTGTTACGCCACATATAGCACAACGGGGAACCTTTTCCATCAGCCGGGAGGGCTCTTGAGTTGAGTAGGCACTTGAAGACATGCCCCGGCTCCTTGTGTACGCCACAGGCACAGGGACTCTAGGTCTCTGGGTCGTGCTTGAACTTTTCATGGTAGGACCTGTAGTCCCCATGGCCAGTCCTTTCCACAAGGAGGAGTGCCAGAGCCTTGCGCGGGAGCCTGAGCTCCAGCAGGGGCTTCCGTGCGAAGTTGATCTTCCAGTAGGTGTAGTTTCCTGGTCGATTGGCTTCCCACCACTCCTGGCTGGCGGTAGCGCGGCTCCAGACCCCTGGTTGCCCGGGCTCTAGGTCGTTATGGCCCACCGGGTGCTTCTTGCGCTCCACCCAGACACACTCCTCACCTCTCCTGACACAGTGCTCACAGGGGAGCTCTCCCACACACTTGGCCGGGGCCTTGTAGCACCTATCACAGGCCATGCTGTAGGGTCTTTGGGCCCCAGGCAGCACCTTAGCCCGCTCTGGCTTCGGGGGGACCCACCCTTCATCCCATGCCGCCACCTCCAGCCTGGTGGACTTGGTCCTGTCGGCCTGGGTTCCTCTCCCTGGCGCCACCTTGAGCCTCCTGGCTACAGGGTGCTGTTCCCAGTTCTTGCTAGCAAGGATGTTAAGGACCCTCCTTGCATAGCCCCGCCTTTTCTCCTCCAGAAGGATGCCCACCGGGGGGACCCCGGACTCGGCGTGCAGGACCAGGGTAGGCATCGTGCACCAGACCGGGAGGGCGGCCCTCAGGGCCCTTCGCAGGACCAGGTCAAGCCTCTCTACTCTGCCAGCCTGGCCGAACCCCTATGGGCCTGACCACCATGCCTCTGATCCATATAGTATCCTCAGAAGGATAACCGCATTAACCGCCCTGACTGCAAGGTCTGGTAGGAGCCCTTTGGCACAGCCCCTGATCCTGCACAGGAGCCCCACTGCCCTGGCCCCCTTCCCAGCTGCCACCTCATAGTGGGCCACAAAGGTTAGCTTATGGTCTAGGTAGACACCTAGCCACTTCAGCTGGGGGTTGTATGGCACTTGCGCCCTACCTGCCAGGAGGTTAGGGCTGGCTGCCGGGGGGTCCCTGCCCTTCCCTGTGAAGAGAGTATACTTATACTTAGCCTTGTCAAAGGGAACATAGTTCTCTCTTGCCCAGGCTTCAAGGGCCCTCAGCTTGACTGTCAGCTTGGCACACACCGCTGAGGTTGAGTTCCCTTCCACAAGCACAAGTATGTCGTCGGCATATAGGAACCTCCCAGGCCCCCCCTTGACAAGAGGCTCCAGGTAGAGGCTGAAGAGGACCAGGGAGAGTAGCAAGCCTTGCAGTAGCCCTCCTCCCGTCCTGCGTTTGACCCCGTCGGCCCAGAGCATCGCCTTCCTATCGGCCAGAAAGCTCTGCACAAGGTTGACCATTTGGGGTGGCCAGCCTTGGTCACAGAGTCACTTATCCAGTCTCCGCAGCAGCACCACATTAAAGGCCCCGGCAACATCCCCGGTAAGGACCCCGGCTACCCTCCCTCTTCTGTTAATGCCCTTGATGTCATGAACTAGGCTGGCAAGCAAGTCCGTTGCCGACCTCCCCGGGATGCCCCCACACTGCTCCGGCAGGAGTACCCCTTTCTCTAGCACAACCCTGGAGACCTTCTTGGCCACCACCCGCTCCAACCCCTGCCCATAGGCCAGGATAAGAGCGATGGGCCGGAGGGACTTTGTGGAGTTGGCCTTCTTCCCCGGCTTGACCAATAGGACCACCTCAGCCTTCCTCCAGGCCCTTGGGTAATAGCCCTCTCTGAGGCAGCCATCACAGATTGCTTGGACTGCCTTTACTAGGGCTGACAGGACCTTCTCCTCCTTGCCCCCCATGGCCGCGCGGTCCCACCAGGCTTCTCTGACCATGGCCATGGTCACATCATCCTCCCCCGGTGCCATAGTGCCCACCCGGGGCTCTATGAAGGCTTCAGAAACCTCTGCCATGGAAGCGGACGCCTCCCAGGGCAGGGTGGCTGTTGAGGCCCCTTGGAACCCTGCCAGGTCCTCTCCTCCTTCAGGGGCAACTAGCTCCTTAAAGATAAGATTCATCTTGTCTTCCAGGGTGGTTGCCAGAGCCCCACCCTCCTTGGGAAGGAGGGGCAGGATGGCGCATGGGTCTGGCTCCCCCCTCCACTTCATGATCTTCCAGATGGTATTGGCATTGGCGTCCCTGACCTTGGCCTTGTAGTACTTCCTACGGGCCCGGTTCAGTATGTTTCAATAGGTCAGCTTTCCTAGCTCACCACCATCTGCCATCAGGAAGTTCTTGCTGGCCTGGCAGTCCTTGTTCCACCAGGCCGCCCTCTTGGGGTTCCTCCCCGCCTTACGGCCTACCTCCTTTAGCACCTGCTGGGTATTACTATCCAGCCTTGCTACTGCCTCTTCCAGGGCCTCCCTTCCCACTAGGGGGGCCTGGGCCAGGCCTTCGGCCCTCCTCCTCAGCCTCCTACCCAGCTCCAGGATGTCATCCTTGTCCACAACCATCCTTTTCCTTCCGCCCTAGCAGCCAGGGGCCTTGCTGACCATTATGGCCACAGTCTGATGGTCTAACCCTGACCACTGGCCCAGGTCAACGGCCGCCCAGGTACCAACCCAGTTGCTAAAGACCAGATCCAGGACCCCCCCCTTATCATGGGTGGGCTGGTTCCTGATCAAGGGCTCCATACTGTTCCTAGCCGCCCAGGCTACTACAGCCCTGGCCTAGGGGCCCCCTTTGCCCCCTTTCTTCTTATTAGTCTAGCTTTCATGGTTAAGGTTAAAGTCCCCCCCCATAATCACCTTCTTTTCCTTGATCTCTAGGACCCTAGGGACGGCCTCCCTGCCACCCCTATTATAGACCCCAAACACCATGCCTCCATCCCTAGTGACCCCAACCACTCCGTCTATGGCCCCCAGGGCCTGAACCCAGCCTTCTCCTTCCCTAATATAGATCAGGGAAGAGGGTTCCCCTTCTACCCAGTAGAGCTCATAGCCCCTCAGGTGCCTGGTACGCCCATAGGCCCAACATGGCTCCTGGACCAGGACCAGGTCAGCCTTGGTTTCCACTGCCCTTTCCAGGATAGTGTCATGGTACACCATGCCCCCAGCGACATTCACCTAAAGGATTCATAGGTGTCCTGGCATCCTAGGCAGGTCCTGGGTTCCCACTACCTCGTCCTACCCCAGGGAGGGAACAGACTCTACCATGTAACTGCAACAACTGCTTTCTCAGGCCTAGGGGGGGCTCGAAGGCAGGCGGTAGGGGGGGGGGGGTTGTGGACCCAGCCTGTGCTGGCGGGGCCAGGGCAGCCATGACTACCGTCGGGGACAACCTTGAGGCCAACGAGGGGGACGAGGACAATGACAAGGACGAGGACAAGGCCGGCGATGCTGGGACCGGGGAGAGGGGGGTGGTTCCCTCCCTAGCGCCCTGCGTCGTGGCTGGCGGCCCTGGCGAGGGGGGGAAAGACCCTGCTGGAATAGGGGTCCCTGCCTGTACTGGCATCGGCGGGGCTGGCATTGGTGTCATGGGGGACTCCATGGGCAGGCCTATAAGGTCCACCCACACCGTCCTCCTCCTGGCCTCCAGATCACACAGGGCAAGTTCTGTGGCCAGGTCTAGGGACCAGTCACTGCTCTGGCTACGCCTCATAGCCTATGCCACTTCCACCATGGCTTCATTGACCTCTATCCAGAGGCTAGACTCTTCTGGGTAGAGCTCTCTAGCCTCCTCTAGCTTGACAGCAGCCTTGTCTACCCCCTCTCCTTCCTTAACCACTACTTCCATATCATCAACTGCCATCCCGAGGATAGTATCAGGGACCCCACCCAAGGCATCTCCCTACATGTCATCGTCATGGGGCCCCTGCCCCTGAGGGGGGGGTGGAGGCCCTGTGCCTGGTATGGTTAAGTAGGACCCAGACCCTTGGGCCCGACCCTTGCCCAGCATACTCTCCACTATGTCCCGCAGGTCCACCATCACTACCTCTACCGGGATGCCTCCACACCAGTCCCTGACCATGACCTCTGACTCCCTAAGGCAAGCCCGCAGCCACGCCGTCGCCTCCTGGCCACTAGGGCGGTCACCATAGTCAAAAGCCCTATGATCAGCTATGGCCCTGTCCAGAAGGTGCCCAAGGAGGGCCATGTCGGCAGCGTGCTTCCGCTTCCATGCCCTGGTCTCTTCTGGTGTAGGGCCTCTCCACAGGGTCGCCTTGCCCTTGTCCACTGGGCCTGGGGACTCCATAGTCCCCTTAGGCACATCTTCAGGTGCCCTCACTGGCATGGCTCCCGTCATGACTGCCTCGCCCTCGAACAGGCGGACAGCCGTCACGGGCAAGAAGTCTTGCCTGGGTTTTGGGGTCCTGGGTGGGGCCTTCGGCTCTGCCTTGGGCCTTCCCGCCCCCCTTGAGGGGGCCTCGGGTTAGGCCCCGGGCCTGCCCTTGGCCGCCCCTGTCCCCTCTGGTAGGGCCTTGGGTAGCTCAACTTCCAGGGGGCTGTCACTGGCCTCCCTACACCACCTGTCATCCACCAGGATCCCCTCCACCTGGACCTCTGGGATAGGGGCCCCTAGGACAATCAGCTTGATCCTAGCCTTCTCTGCACCTAGCCACTTGTCGGCCAACTCCTGGGCCCTGGCCTTGGCCTACTTCCACGCCTCATATAGCTCTGTCATGCTAGCTGGGCGGGGCGTTACCGACCTGCTGGGGGGGAGGAGCTCTGCCTTGGGCACCGTCTTGTCCTTGGCGTTTTTCCAGGTAGCTTCCCATAGCTTCAGGCCCTCGACCTTGATCTGCTTCCTCACCTAGGGGGGGGGGTAGACTAGCCTACCGTCCTTGTCTTATGGCTTGGCCAGGCACTGGTACCAGGCCTCAGGCCGGTGTGGGCCCAGGCAGTTAGGGCACTGCGGGGGCCACTGGTAGTCTTCCTTGTCCTTGTGGCGATCTTCTCGTTTTCCACAGTCCACACAGCAGGGGACGGCCATGCAGTCTCGCTACATGTGGAACTGGAAGCAGCCCAGGCAGTGAGGAACCCTCCTCCATTGCATCATCTTCCTGGCTACCATAGACCCAAAGACCCAGAAGAGCAAGGACTTCGGCGCCACGTCAAAGGACACGATCCAGTTGCCCTGAGCCATACAGAAGGCCTTCAATGGGACAGTCCCTATACCGGCTATCACTTCCTGTCAGACCATGAGCTCCATGACCGGGGTGTCATCCCCGGCTAGGGTGGGCACTGTCTTGGGCACCTTGCCCAGCACAAAGGAGACCTAGTCTCCTCCCTTGGTGAGGGATAGGCCTGCCTTGGCCGCTTTCTCAATAGCTTGGGCCTGGTCAGCTCCCTTGCCCAGGGCGACTGTCCATCCGTTACCGGCCGCCACGGGCCTCACCGTCTATGGCACTACACCAAGTGTCACACCGAGGCCCTGGAGGACCTCTCCCGCCACTGCCTTCTCCCACAGGTGCCCCGCTGGCACCTTGAGGAGCATCCTCGCCGGCGGGGGGCTGGTGGCCTTGGGGCCTTTGGGGGGCCCTCCCTGGGCCGGGGTCACAGGCCGCTGGGGGGCTGCCACGTCCATGACTTTGCTGGTGTTGGCCGAGCTGGCGGCCTTCGTCGCCCAAGTGACCTTCTTGGAGCACTTTGCTTCCAACCATTCGGCCTGAGCCTCCTGATTAGGCAGTGGGGGCTCCGAATAGGAGCCCGGGGGGGAGGCCAAGCTTATTGTATGGCGCGGCGTGGGGGATCGTGGCCTCCTATCAGGGGAGGCTTGTTGGCGGTTTGCTGGCACCAATGAGGTGTCAGCGGATGTTGGGCTGGGAGTCGGCTCCCAGCCCAAGGGCTTCAGGGTCTGGCCCGTCGCCAGACTCTAGATCATCTCCCTGACGACTTTCTCGACGGGGTTGGCATATTTCTCATACACTTTTCCTGCTGGGACCTGGCTGAGGCCTTTGTCAAGGGCCTCTGTCAGGGCTTCCAGGACCTTGCACATCGCTACATACTCGGTCTCCCGTTCTTTTTTGAGCTGCACAAACAGACTCAAGAGGGCTTGAGGGGGGCGTTGCTCGGGCGCCATGTTGGTAGGTTCATGCTGTTCAGGCACAGGGAGCAGGCGAGTATAAGGAGAGGGGGTAGGGGGGCCTGAAGGCCAGGAAAGGGGGGCCCGGAGACAGGGAAAAGCGTAGATGATGGCTTGGTGTTGAGGGATTTCACAGTGCTCAGCTGTGATTGGGTGCATCCAGGAAAAAAGATTTTTTGAGGGAAGAGAGCGGTATTAACAGGAAGGGTAGGATAGCTGGGGTAATCACTGGGGATATGGCCAGAGCCTTCAATGTTATACTTCTATAGAGGCTGGATGAGAGGCTCTGCAACCAAGGCTGGCTGCCTCAGATGGTGGGCCTAGTACAGAGTTTCCTTGCCGACAGGAAAGCAATGCTCTGTGCCAACAGGGTGGAATGCAAGACAGGGGGGGGTCTGCCACAAGGCTCACCACTCTCACTAATCCTATTCAGCCTCTACCTAGAGCCCCTCATCAAGGCAGGCCCTGGGAGATTCCTCTATGTCAATAATGTGCTGGTTCTTATGGAAGGGATCTTAACCTCTGCTATATGTGCCAAGCTGACAGCAGAGCTAAAAGCCCTGAAGACCTAGAGAAGGAAAACCACATTTTCTTTGACAAAGCCAAGTATAAGTATGCCATCTTCACTGGCAGAGAGCCCCTGGCGGCCAGTCCTGACCTCCTGGTAGGGAGGGTGTATGCACTGTATAACCCATAGCTAAAGTGGTTGGGGTGTGACATCCCACTCTGTGAAGTGGAGTCACGTGATTAATCATGTGATTTCAAGTGATCTGTGCGATCTGTGACAGATCGCACAGAACAACTTACACGAGGTTCTTGATCTGTGCGATCTGTGACGGATCGCAGAGAGCACAGTCGCACACACCAAAGAAGGTACGGGGTACCTCTCTTCCTCTCTGCAAGCTAGCTAGTATAAATGACCATCATGCGCCGCACCATGGAGCGTGAGGATTCCTGTTCCTCACGCAAGCAATTACATTCTACTGTGTCCCATTACTTTACAAGTCTTTGGTGACAGCAATCTGTTCCACAGAGTGTGAACCCCCTTCTTGAGATACTTGCCTTCGAGAGTCAACCTTCCTCCACAACCCTAACCCTAGAGCGTGCGGCTCTACGATCTGTTGTTCAATATCCGGTACTTAGGTACCTAGTGTGCAGGTTGTAACATGGGGGTCTACCTGGACCATAAGCTTACCTTCACAGTACACTACAAGGCTATGGTAGGGAAGGGAGCCAGAGCAGTAGGGCTGCTACATAGAATCAGAGGTTACGCCAAAGGCCTCCTGCCGGACCTGGCAGTCAGGGCAGTCAACATGGTCATCCTCCTGAGGATACTTTATGGGTCAGAGGCCTGGTGGTCAGGCCCAGAGGGAGTTGGCCAGGCCAGGGGGGAGAAGTGGCTTGGCAGAGTCCTTCAGGGAGCCCTGAGAGAAGCCCTCCTGGTTTGGAAGATGATGCCTACCCCAGTCCTCCATGCCAAATCAGGAGTCCCCCTAGTACACATCCTCCTTGAAGAAAAGAGATGTGGCTACACAAGGAGAGTCCTCAGCATACTCAGCAGTGAGAGTGCAGGACAGCACCCTGTAGCCAGGCGGCTCAAGGAAGTGCCCAGGAGAGGGGACCGGCCAGACAGGACCCAGGCCACCAGGCTAGAAACAGCGGCATGGGATAAGGGGTGGACCCTGCCAAAGCCACAGCAAGCCAAGATAGTACCTAGGGTATGGCACAGCCTGCGACAGCTGCTACAAGGCCCTGGCCAAGTGCATAGGAGAGCTACCCTACAAACGCTATGTCAAGAGGGGGCAAGAGTGTGTATGGGTTGAACGGAAGAAACATCCAGTCAGACACAATGACCCAGAGCCAGGCCAGCCAGGCATTTAGAACCACGCCGACGCCAGCCAAGAGTGATGGAAAGCCGATCAACCAGGGAACTACACCTACTGAAAGATCAACTTCACATAGAAGCCCCCGCCAGAGCTTAAGCTCCCATACAAGGCCCTGGCACTCCTCCTTGCAGAGAGAACCAGCCACAGAGACTACTGGTCCTACCATGAGAGGTTCAAGCATGACCCAGAGACCTGGAAGCCCTGCACATATGGCTTGCACAAGGGACCAGGGCATGTCTTCAAATGCCTGCTCAACTCTAGAGCCCTCCCGGCTGATAGAAAAGGGTCCCCACTGCGGTACATATGGCAAAACAAGAAGATGCTTGCTCTCTTCAAGAAGTTCTGGAGTAAGATTGCCCCTGGAAGAAAATACAGGGGTACACTGGGAGAAGAAAATATCCCACAGATTGTCAAGGAAGAAGCTTAGGCGCAGGCGCACCAAGAAGGAGAAGGCTAGGCTAAGGCCAGGCCAAGGTTGATCAAAGGAGGCTTTTCTCTACAGAGTTTTTGTGCATCTTAGACCGGGAGTAAGATGGAAGGGCAGGCGGGACCTTTAATCGGCAACGGGGGTATGTTTTGTGCTAGGATTTCGGGCAGGAGGATCTCCTATAGTCAGGTAGCGGGTTGGTGGACCCTTCTGGTCCGCCACGTCCCAGTCGTCTCCGACGAAAACCCAGGACGTTAAACCAAATCAATCAATCAAATCAATCAATCAATCTTTCTGCCATTTTCAGGGTTATGTTGGCATTTTTTCAGGGTTATGTATGGGGACTACGGTAGAACCAGGCGATCGCTACGGTACGGCGAGATGGGCTCATTAGATAATGTTAGTTATCAATTGCTTAAATCCTAGCACATCATTTCTTGGCATTGACCTGAAGGCTCTTCCACGAAACCCACTCGAACCGCACTTGGGCTTTCTCACCTGTCACGCTCGACGCCCTACCGCCTGGCTTCCTCCCTTGCGTGAGGGCTAGCTTTTGCCTCTTTAGAATCACGTTCTCCGCCTGGATCGCTTCATTTTGCCTTTCTATAATCACATACTCCGCTTGGATCACTTCCTTTTGCACGATCTCCCGCTGGTTCTTCTGGTATTCCTCACTGAGCTTCTTATTCACGTCCTCCCAGCGCTGGACGTGATCGTCTCTCTCCCTGAGGACCACTTCATATTTACACTCCCAGGTGGTGTTCGCCTCACGGAGCACTCTGCACTCCTCCTCCCGCGCGGTAAACTGTGCACGAAGCTTCTGGAAGTCGCTCTCCCACTTCTTCTGCTGCTCGGAAAACCGCCCGTGAAGGTTCTGGTCGTCAGCGTCCCACTGGTTCTGCTGTTCGGCGAATTGGGTACTGAGCCTTTGGTAGTCACTCTCCCACTTCTTCTGCTCCTCGGCGAATTGGGTTCTGAGCCTTTGGTAGTCACTCTCCCACTTCTTCTGTTCTTCAGGAAACTTCTCCAGCTCGGCCGTCACCTGGTCGAGTCTGTGCTCAAGGCCCTTCTCGAGGCTCTCCTTTTCACCCATCATCCTGTCGAAATGGTGCTGGAAGATCTTCAACTCGCTCGTCTTCTCCTCTAGTCTGTTCTCGAGTATCTGCTTGTCGCTAACGGCTTTGTCGAGCTTGACCTCGAGGGCATCACACCACTTCTGCAGGCGTTTGAAGTTCTGCTTTACCGACTCGCTCAAGTCGTAGTTGCGTTCCGTCTCGGCCTCAAGCCTATCATCGGGCGGCTGTAATGTGCGTTGGTTGAGTAGTTTCGCTAACGGTGAGCCCTCCCCGCCGTTTTGAGCCCTTAAAAAACTGGCCGCCTCATTGTCTTGGGAAGAAGGTTATGACTTTTAGGGTTTAGTGAGGATAGAAGGGGCTTGGTGAGGGTGAACTATGTTAACAGTACTGATCAGAGCTGGGTGGTCAGGGATCATATATAGGGTCTCTTATGGGATTCCAATGGCCATTGCCCTTGGCTTGGGGCAATATGTCAACCAACGTATTAGCGCTGAGGTCACAATGCATGATTGAGTTGCAAGGCCAAGGGGGTTTAGATGACTCATAGGTGAGAGTTAGTGGCCAGGTCGGGCTCCGCGAGGGCTTGAGGTCATGCATCGGTACCCAAACTCTGCCAGCCATCATGGTCACCGTATTGGCTGCTCTGAGGCCGTTAGTTTGTCACAGCTGTGCGGAACAGGTGCCGAATTTGTTCCGAGACGATATAATTACGCCCAAAACTGACGGAGGGTCTGATGCAGAACGTTCAGATCCAATCATCGCAATCTACGTGGTCAGACAGCGACATAGGTTGCAGCCAACAATGTCGCGCAAGCAGGCGCGGCCACTCATTTTCATCCAACCAAACCCATCTGCCGGACACAACAGCGATGCGATAATGCTGTCGACAATGCACGCATCCTGACTTGTAAAGCGGGGGCAAGAAACCAACTAGCATTCTGGTCGTGTCTGATCGAGATACCATATCATACAAGCCATCCTGTGGGGCAAGACAGAGCAATGGAAATGGGTGATGGATTGTGTGGTGTTGCGGGCCAGAATTTCCCTGACCTGCAACACCTATCTAGGTGTAGCCCAAAGGGCACTAGCTAGGCGAGGTGGCGTGTGCGCCCTGTACCCTCGAGGTGGGGCACCACCTCCAACACATCCCCCCCTGTTAGCGCCTTGGCAATGGTTCACACGAGCCAACATTGAAAAAAGGCCATCATAAGTTTTGGCAATTGTGATGCGGGGTCAGAATTACCCCAAAACATGATGTATTGTAATTACGATTAGATCAGGAACTAATCGCGAGTTAATTACTATGAATGCTTATTAGGGCGATCTAATCCGAGGTATTAGACGAGGCGAGTTTTAAAAAGATATATATTTAAATCGTAACGAAATTATGATTCAACCATGATTAACTCATGATTGAATCAAGATCTAATCATGATTCAATCATGAGTTAAATACATCTTTTTAAAAATAAGAAGAGTTATATATTTTAAACCTAATATAATAAAAATATAAGAAGGTTAAACTCTGAATTTAAAGATTAATCTAGATTACAATGAATTATTTATATATTTATATTTAATAAGTTAAAATATCAATAATTTTAAAATCATGAAATAATCATGATCTAATCATAATTTAATCATGATCTACTTAGCCATTATATAATAGAATATAGATGGCTTAGATATTTTAGTCCATTATACATAGTCCCTACGCTTAATTACTCATGAAGACACGTCTCAAGTCAACATATAATTAATTATAAGTGTGACACCGGCACCACACCTAGGTGAGAAGTAAGGTGGAGCAGGGATGACAACGACAAGGTGTGCGATCAACTGCAAGATTAAACTGCAGAGCTGTAACAATGATCCAGACAGTGTCAGACGATCAAATCATTCAGGGAGATGGAATGATCAAACAGGGGATAACACACAATGCCTTCGCAGTTGCAAGTCAATTGAAGAAGAGGGTGGTTGCTTGTCGCCAGTCACATCCAAACCACCACAGAGCTCCTTGCAGCAATCAGGGACAGGATCACCAAGTGCAGTACACAAGAGCAAGTCAACAAGGTCACTATCTCAGAAGATGCAATGAAGAATTGATGAACAAACAACAAGGGTTCCACAAGGATAGAATTCCCCTCAGCTTCACTGAAGTTTAGCTGATAATCTTTCTAAGGTCAGTTTCCAAAAAGGACTGCAGAGCTTCTTTTCCCTCTGAGGGTTCAGTACTTCTTTCATCTCTTTTATGGAAGGCTATATACTAGATACAATGTTCCCTTGATCTGTCCTAATTGCCTGTCGGTCCTGAAGATTCCTTTAGCTGCCTGTTGCAAGCACCCTATCAATCTGTGGTTACATACCAAGTGAAGCCGGCCATTGTATAACAAGTCCATGGCCTGTATTGGTACTTACTTATAACAGCATACTGTGGAGGTTTCCTTAAGTCCTTGGTACTATTACTGGCCATAGTACTGTTAGGTTATTCCAATGTTGACTGTCACAGCAGTGGTTCCCTTTGTGACTCATTGCTGCCTGAGTGGGCCTGGTCACGACCACCTGTCACCACTGAGATGGATGCTTGACAAGTGTTGGTCCAAGGTCTTCTAACAGGACAACTGTGATATCAGAGAGGTCCCTGATTGAAAGACCATCGTATAATCCGTTCAGCTGTCATGCAGCCTGGACCATGATGCCAAGGTTGTATGGTTCGTCCATGACAAATCTGAAGTCTGATGATGGAGGTTAGCGCGGGTCGATCCACTATGTGGATTGCCCCTTGCTTGTGTGTGGTCCATCATGTTGGAGTGGTGACTGCCAATAGCCTGCGGCTCCTAGTCCCCACTTCCGATGGTCCATGGTGTGTGAATCCTCGTGCCCATGGTCAGCCCAGGTCAAGGAGGTGAATCACCCTGTTGACCTTAGGTGAGCTTGACCAGTGTGACAATAAGCATAACTAAGTATAAGCATAACTAAGGATAAAATGGTTGGTTGGTGGTTATTCAGGGTCTAATGTGATCCTACCTCATGTGGTCCCGCTCACATTGCAAGAGTAGGTATGGTCGCATTTTCCAGTTTTTTTCAATTCTGATACACCGGCCATGGCTCGTGTGAACCATTACCAAGGCGCTAACAGGGGGGGGGGGGGGGGGTGGCTCGCCTCGTCCGACACCTGTCTGATCGCGTCTGGCCTGAAACGTATTTTTAGCAATGCAGAGAGCTAGAATTCAATCTAGGAAGCTAGATAGAAACAACAGCCAAGGCGGCCTTTTTTCAAGAGAATCCATCGACATACCCACCCGGATCTTCCGCAAACCCACCTCTCCAGAAATAGTTGGATTGGTGCTCGCTTCCAGCAAGTTCAGCACTTTGGATGCTGCCGAGAAAATAAGGGGAGCCACAAATCTTCTCTGAAGCTTTTTGCTAGAATAATCTGTTGTGACCTAGTCTCCTGTTTGAGCACTTACTTGTAACCTCTTTTACCCCCACTGTCAAAGTGCAGGTTGAAATCTAAACAATAACAACATTTTCCCCTTCGGCCTTGCTCAACTTCAACCCTTCTCCATACATGACCCCATGGACATAGCACTCTCCAACCAGCACGTATTCCCTCTTCACCCCCCCATATCCCTTACTTTGACCGCCACTACCCGCCCTCCTAAGCAAGACCGGCACACCCATACCGTGCACAACCCAGACTTCATCGCCAGATGCCGCTGAGCCAGGTGCCATGCCAACATACCCACCTTTGGTGGCACAAATCCTCGCGCCGCCCCCCAGCCGTCTCGAAAACGTCTTTACCGCTTGCCAGTAGTTCCATGCTTTCTGCCTTGCGTCGGCCGGCCATTTCAGGAAATCGAGTAGGTCCTGGATGGAGTTCACGGTTGGAATGGCCTTGCTTTCTGGGTCAACTCCCGGCTCCGTTCCCGCTGGCTGTTGTGGTCGTGGCTGTGGCAGTGGAACTTGATGTTGTGGCTGCGCTTGTACGTACGATAGTGACCCTCGTCGGCGGATGAGTCGAGCGAGGCTGCCTTCGTCGTCACCTACGTCGTACGCATCACCATGCGGAGTTCTGCTCGCGTGTCCTACCGGCAGGGCAAGCTTTAGCTCATCCTTGCTCTCGCCCGTCGGGTAGCTGTAGGGGGTTGGGCGCAATGCATCTGCAGCGATGTACAGGGCGTCGACAAAACGGTACAGCGCGCCGAGAAAACTGATGACATCGGCCGTCTCCAGCGTCGTGTCGCCGACTGTTGCAACCTTGCCAATGCACGTCGCGCATACGCACAGCTTGCTATTCTCGGTATCCTCCACGATTACGGCGTCGAGGGACTTGGGCTTCGACGCTGCGAAGACGCCACTGTGGCCATACCATGTCGAAATGGTCTCACGGGGCGTGTTGGCTGTCCAGTCCGGGATCCAAGAGGAGAAAGGGAATGCTTTGGAGCCGCCGGCGCGGGAGAGCAGCTTGGCCGCGCGTCCTCTCTTTACAAAGGCGGCGGCGTAGCGTCAGACCACGACCTGGAGCGTGGATTCGTAATCAGGGTCAAAAGCCTGGTCGTTGGCGTCCGAGGCGAGTCCCAGAAACCCGAAGAGCTTATCGGCGGCATGGGTAGCCTCAGCATAAGAAAACATGGAAAGGAGTGACAGCAGGTTGTGTTGCTGTTCGAGGGGGTTGTTGATATACAAGTCTCGGGCCAGGAACAGTGTCCAGGCTACGCTCTGCTTGATCTGGACACCATCTCCCACATCTTGAAAAAGGGGGGTGGATTGAGACATGCAGACCTTAAGAGACAACCACATGTCTTCCCACCTCATGCTCCAGCTTCCACCATACACGACGAGCTGTTTGGCTAGAACTGCTTCTTGAATGACCCAGACACGACGGAACCAGCCATGTCAAAATAGTTATTGAATGTCCATCCATACCACGTCGCTTTCGGGAGGGACTTTTTTACCATTCCAGGACTCCAGAATGGGGGTGAGACTGTCAGGCCAGGACTCAGGCTTCGTTGCGGCCGTGGCAATTTGGACCAGCGTCTTCATGGCCCTGTCCGTCTCATCGCTCTCTTCCCCTATGTAGGCACACACCTCATTCACTGACTGAAAGATCTCCCTCATCAGCCAAATCTGGGCGCTCTTCTCGTTCTTATCAAACTAGTTGATACAGACTCCATCAGCCCAGACCACAACCATAGCGACGGGATCGCGCAGACGGCCAAGTGCGTAGTGGAGGGATTCCGTCATGGGAATATACCCGTCCTTCGTTTCGATTCTGAAGGGCTTCAGACCCAAGCCCCATTGGTAGGACACAGCTGCGTATTTAACCGACGATGCGTTGTCAAGAGAGACATGTCTCAACATCCCCTTCAATTCTGCTGGGTTGGAGCCAGGGTGAAGCTCAAGCAGTCGGATCTCCCGGAAGGCAATAGACCTGTATTCATAGACATGGCGGCGTGCCAGGAAGGCCCGGATCGAGCTGGAAAACTCATCGCGACCTTTTCCAGCAAGTGCCTTAATGAGTCTAGACCGTCCCCCTGTTTTCTTTCCCACTGCTGCTTTGGTAACCACACTGGCTGCGATTGGGGCCAGTGGCAAGTCTCCCAGGGAGATATGAGGAGTGTCGGATTCGAACTGCGCAATGTAGTGTGCGATATTCCCAAGCCTCAGTTTTCCTTGGGTATGCAATTCCCACGGATCAACGAAGAGTGCAACCTGCCATTGCACCCTCACGTTTGATACTACCACAAGGATGAAGATATCTTTTGCTGGATGCCCCGCCCGGCTGTCAAGCCAAAACTGCTTGGCCTATATGGGGGTCAGAACCAGTATGAAAACAGTGAATCTAGCCAACTAAGTGCTTACCTTGCGCATGGGATTGCTTCCTAGGAGGAAGTCCGACTGCAGGAGCTGGGATGTGGTCGTCACAACATGTATGTGATAGACGCAGTCTGGTGAGTGCTTTTTGATGCTTTTGTATCTGGACTGTTTCATAAGCTGATGAAACTCGCTGTTGACGTCCGGGATTGTAAATGTGGATGCGTCCGTGTCGAGGATATTGCAGGGTGGTAGTGCCGCCTGGGTGCGAAGTGAGCTTGTCCAGTGAGTGACTGGTTTGTAGAGGTGAAGATGGCTCTTGAGCAGACGGGATACCTTTGAAGAGAGGTGGTTAGATCCATCTTAAGCTGTTTGGAGAGAAGGGGGGTAATTTCACCATAAATTCCCCTTGAAATGCCAGTTCTGTGTCAATCCTCCTCGCTCCGTCCTTGTCGCTAAGAATCACCATCCGACCCCCTTCCTTGGATAGGATAAAAATTGTAGGCCAGATAACATCTGTACCCGACAGCAAGTCTGCTGCCAGGCATTTCTTGTTAATATGGTTGGGCTAAGCGATCTAAGCCCCATCCAAATCAACGCCCATTTGGCTATCATTATTTACCCCACCTTCACCCGGTAGAAGAAGACAGCCATTCACTCTATCCAGCTTACAGACTGTGGTGAGAAGTGGATACAGATCTTCAACATGGCTTTGTTCCCAACGCCTCAAAAGCACACGATTTACAGAAGCAGCCCCCTCAATGTCATGTATCATATCTAGGAGCAAATTAGATTCCAGCTTGGGAGTTCTCTTCTCTATATGCTTTCCTTTTAGCTGGCAGCTATCGTCTAGGCCACCGCTGGGATGCTATGTATCCACCAGGGTTTCTTGCATAGTTATACCCTTCTTTTCTAGAAGATGCCTAATGCTTGCCTTATCGGACTCAACAAGGATGTGCTGTAGCAAGACAGCCATCTTAGGCTCATTGATTCCATAAAACGTCCAAATTTCTTCCCTAAGGTCATAAGGTAGATAGTCAGTGTCCAGGTCTCGTTTCGTCAAGTACATGAAGAGGGTTTCGGATCTAGGGACCAGTTTGACCCTACCAGCGCTTACTTTCCCCTTAACGGCCCCAGTAGCAGTTTTGACGGACCACTTGACCATAACTGCTTTAGCCTCATGAACCTCTAAGAGACTTAGTTGCTATGTTATCATTTTCCTAATTGAATGTGCTTCTGTCCTTGGGAGTAGACTACGATGGAAAAGGGGAAGCTTTCATTAGCATCTTGATGCCTGACTAAATGGCTTAGGTGACTTACCTTATGATGAATCATGCTTTGCGGCGAAGCTTGACCGTGTACCGGGGGTTTAACCGTGAAGTATTGCCACTGATAGATGTAGTTTCTGTGATCTGGTTTAAGAGCAGACGATCTTCAACACCCATCATATTAAGTGTTAGCCCCATTTGAGTGATGTTATCGACACTGAATGCCAGCAAAGGGATGACTCCCTTAAAGCTATGATGCAGGTAGTGCCGATCCATAATGAACCAGATGTCATCCCGCAGGCCCGTGGCCAAGTAGTCGAACCTGCCACTCTGCGCCCTATTTGTGATAGGAAAGACCCGAAGCTCTGCTGGAAGGGGGTGGTCATCAGGATCGGTTGTGGCTCGCTGGATGTTGCTGTCGATAGCCTGGAAGAGTCCAGAGACATATGAAAGGGCATCATAGACACCGACTCCATGAAGCTCATCCATGGCGGTGGCTAGTGTCCCATCCCCTACTTGGAGAGTCGTGTAGAAGAAGTCACGAAGATCTGGATATAATGTTTTGAGGAGTGGTGTTTTCCGTAGGTGCTGTCCTCCTTCCCATATGCATTCGCTTGGGCTATACCACGAGCCTCTTAATGTTGGGGACACAGCTGGAACATAGACAAGTGTGAGTTCGTCGAACTTTGACCTATCAAATGTGAGCTTCTAGGCTGGTGAAAGAAACCCCAGAGTGTGCCCTACTGAATAAACTGGAGATCCTTGTTAGTATAGCCTATATATACTTGGCGATATATACCCCTTATCTGGTCTACTGATGTCTCTGACCCCTGTAGGCTGGACAGAAAGTCGATGAGGTTGTCTGTCTTCTGCTTCCCAACTACCCCAAAGTCGGTGAGAAAGACCCAGCTAGGATCGTCTGGGTTAGTAATATCGATGAAGGAGATGCCGTCCAGGAGCGATCTGTCCTTTTGAAAGAACTGAGCTAGCGGGATAGCTGTGTCTATGAGCCTCTTTCTTGTGCCATCCCGGCAGTTAACTTCTAGCTTCTGGAACTGGGTGACGACGTTTCTCCTGGACTCTTTCCATGCCTTGCCTTGATCTTCGTATCGCCCCTCAGCCATCCACTCGCCATAGTGCGCCCAATTTGCCCTAAGAAATTCTAGTGTCTTAACTCTGGGCCACTTGTTCATGAGCATTCTGAACTTGGGTGTCATGGTAAAGTCGCTCTCTGTTGTTGGGGTAACAAGCCGGGGAAGGTAGCTCACCAAGTGGATTTCGGTGACCCATTTTACGAAAGTTTGGCGTTCGTCCCGTTCCACGGTATCCAGGTAGCCCCGGTGTAAATATTTGACCATACCTTCGCAATCTTCTGGGAACATAAACTCCGCTATGTTGCGCTTAGGGTTGACACTGATGTAAAGGTCATGGCCGCGGGCTAGGGTGCCGTCCTCAGTGACAAACCACAACTTCTTCTTGGAAAAATATTGCCAATTCGTGCGAAACATGTACAGTGCATGGCTGATCAGGTCATTGGCGTCTAGCGCTTGCGGAGGAGATGAGTTTGCGTGGACTTCGGCAATCACCTCACACACCTGACTAGGTTGAAAAGGGTTGACACCAAGTGTCCTCAAGAGTTGCTGCCGGTGAACGTCATCCTGAGCATCTGGGTGGACTTCTGAGATTGGCAAGCCCCGGGGTGGTCGGAGTTGGACTATTTCGGTGGGAAACAATAGCGCCTGGCAACACGGTGCCACCCATTGTCCGTCTCGCAGGGGAACAATCTCCATGGACTTGACGGCTGGTAAATCTGTAGGACGCCGCACCAAGATGGCCGAAAATGTTTGCGCAAAGTTAGAGTGCCATTCGCATGATTTTGCGCGAAACTCATCTGGGTAGCCCTCGACAAACTGGCGGACGTCTTGGATGAAGCCTTCGACCGTCATCTCCTTGACACCAATGCTTTGGAACAACAGCCAGTCCTCGCTGTCGTAATTGGGAGACAGGTACTTTGATTGTGTTTTCTTGCACAAGGTTAACGGGCAATTCTCGCTGTCACGAAACTGCTCCGGGACATGTTGAAGCCGGCTAGGCAGTTCGGTCCCGCCGGCTGCCGACTCGAGGATATCTTGCTCAGAGAGTAGCCGGATTAGCTCACTATTCAGTCCCGCAAAAAAATCCGACATCGGCGGCCGAAGCTGAAGATACCTCGGCCAGATGTAGCAGAGGCGCCGAGAGTTGAATGCCCGTATTGCTTTGAGAATTGCGGCGGGGAGATGCTTCAAGATTGCGTGATTCCACGCAGACGATCTGTCAATACCCTCGCGATTCGCGGTGAGAATGAAGTCAGCCTGCAATAGAAACTGCTGAAATGTCAGACAAAGCCAATTCGGGTTTTTCAGTGGTTGGTCATCTAGCTAGGTATCTAGGTCGGAAGGAAATTCTTCGAACCTTGAAGCCATAGTCCCGGATGGGAAGAAAAGCGTACACCTGCTGGGGCACAACATGGGGCAGCCCATCTCGGGCAATCGGAAATGCCAATCGAATCTCGGGCTCGGTGAGACCGCTGCGCTTGGGTTCGTACGGCAACTCCCCTAGCGCGTGTCGGGCGATTAGGTATCTCTGCGAGGAGCCGTCTTGTTGCAGGTGCACCGTCTCCTGCCCGCCGTCGGCATCGACTTCGTCGAGTCTTGTCACGGTCGACTCCCATGCTTTTCCAGGCTGCTCCGCAACGGAAAGAGTCAGTGCCTTCAGCCGGCGCAGGAAGACCAGCGATCGGTGGTCAAAGTTCCTAATTGCTTCTATTAGTTCCGGTTCGTTGCAGCCCTTGGAGACTTCGAGCAGGATCGAGGTGCAATTCTTCTCGGCTGCCATCGGAAACTCGGTCCATATCGGTGCAATCATCCCGAGTCGCTCTCCTCTGTCGAACTTGAACGAGTAGTTGCCGGATCGTATCCACACCACATCAGCCACTTTGAAGACCGACTTAGATCCTACACCCTTTTCCCCGGTCATTTGTTGCCCGCGGCCGCCCACTCTAGTCTTGGTGCTACGGCCGATCCTACAAATAGCCTCAACATTTTCTTTTGTGAAGCCGTCTTCGTTGCAGGTCAACAGCAGGCGCTTGTTCTCGTAGAGAATCCTTAATTCTGGCGGGAGTTTCGAATTCTCATAGCTGCAGTCGTCCGAGTTTTGGATCAGCTCAAGCAGAAAATGAGTGGATTTCTGATATAATTGCTCGCCAAACCTGATGAACATAACGTGAGATGTCACTCATAAGATGTGATGGGACCAAGGTGCAGCCAAACTCACAATAGTAGCGCAGCTTCGAGGTCGGCCATATTGACATCGGATTGTCCCAACCCTTTGGCTTCTCTGATTCGCATGATGTGATCTTTCGCCTCCTCTTCGGTGCGTGGGAACTCCATTATTGCCGCTCTCAGTGCCTCACTTTACTTGCCAGGTATTAACGACGAAGCAGGATCGCAGATCATACACAGTGATGAAATTAAGGAACATGAGGAAGATGGAACACTCTGAGGAATACAGCTTGCCCAAAGAATCTTGGTGAAAGACAGCCAGCACATGGGATGGGAGGTTGGGTTAGATAGCCCAGTCTCATACCCCGCACCTTGAGGGCAAATTGTCAAACCGTCAGAATAGCTCAACCAATTAGATCATGCAAATGGGTGGTTCTGTGAGTTGTATTTCTTGGAGCAGAGCCTGCGTGCAGAGCCTTTTTGTGTGGCTGTTAGCGCCTTGGCTACGTGCTCAATCCAGTCTAGCGCTCTCAGGGCTCCACTACTGATGTGCCACTTTGACACAAATCAGCTTTATCCGAGCGACCGATGATTACCCGTCTAGGTTTTCTTCTATTGGTTAGGCTTTGCACCTCCGCTCCTCCGCAGCCCTTTTTTGGCACCTCTACATAATACCGTCAGAAGCGCTGCACACTGGATTAGGTGAAATTGATGGGGGTTGCAACTGTGTGATTGTATTGCTTGTCTTTGTTCTCTGGAGCTCATTCTTAGAGATGTGAATGGTGGTAATGTTGGTGACAAATGGTGGCCTGCTGAACTGACTATGTCAGCTTAGCTGCTCTTGCTACACCTCAGCTTGCATTGCCACACCTCTATGGTTTCTGGCCTCTGCCAGACCCTTCTTTCTGACAGCTATACCTCCATGGTGTTCTGGCCTCTTGTCAGTACACTCCTTCTTTCTGACAAATACTTTAATCAACATCTTAAAGTATTGCTTCTGGTTCTTCCTCCTTTCCCCTAAGCACTTATGTAACATATACTTACTTGCTTAAGATACTAACACCATACTGAGGTGATGGGTTAAGGTGTAGGGGGAGTGATAATGATAAGATGAATGGTTGACCATAGGATAAGACTATAAAGCTACAATGATGATCTATACTAGTGTAAGGAATAATTTAATTTAATTTAATCTAGTGTCAAATTTGAATTAAGTTGAATTATCAAGGCCTGATTTTAATTAGGGATTTAGTGGATTAGATTGCTTTAATTAATTGTAATTAATCGTCAAACCCCCTGGAAGTGGTTTTTCTGTTCTAGGGGGTACCCCTTGACACCTAAACTCCTTTAAACATATACCTTGCTTCAGGAGTCCCATAAACATAGCCAATTTCAAAGGCATTGAAAGTATGTAAATGGTATAGTAACTTATATTACGTCATTGTTAACTTAATATAAATTCTGAGAGGCTAAATGTTCTTTTATACTTATAAGAAGTAGGAGGAATTGATAGTAATTTAAAGGCTAGTTCAGCAAGCTAAGGAAAATGCTGCCTATTGATCTATTATCATTTAAAGAGAGTGTCTTTGATATAGTAAACGCCTTCCCTAAAATACTTATCTACTTATCTCTAATAATACCTCCTAGATGTCAAGAAAGTCATCACTAAAGCCTAGGCAATATGACTCTTATTGATATTATAGATCTGGTTCTGGCTCTAGTAAAGGTAAGGTAGAGAGTAGGAATCTAGTTATAATAAATACTTAGAAATTTGCTATTATTATAACTTTAACTAGATCTAATAAAGAATTATTGAATTTACTAGGCTTTGTAATCAGGAAGTAGGATCATTGATGCCTAAAAGGCTGGTATCTTATCCATAAGTTCCAGATACTTCTCTATCTTCTATAAGGTAAGTTTCAGGCTAGTTTAGATACTCTTAAACCCATCCTGCTTAATAAAGACATTGCCAAGTTCAATAACCAATATAGGGAGGTCTTTTTTCTTGGATATAGTGCCTAGCTTCTATAGGTTAACCTTAAAGTTGTTAAAATGGGCAGGCAACCTGGGCACTTGGCAAGGTCTCTTAAAGGCAGGGGGCTGGGTGGCTGGCTGGGTGGCTGGCTGGGCAGCTTATAGTGGTGGTGGGTGGTTAAATTTGAGGGTATACTGGGCGTAGAGATCCTTGAGGTTGTGGTAGATCATATATGTATGTGAAATAATGTCTGAAAAGCTGGGTTGCTGGCCTTTGAACTTAGTGATGATCTTGAAAGGTTCTAAGATTCCCTTGAGCTTTCCTAACATCTACCAATCTATATGGATAAGAAAAGAGCCTTCTAAGAGATCCTTCTGTTGAATAGAATGTAAGACAAAGAGGTCAAGGGGGTTATGTGTGACACCGGCACTACACCTAGGTAAGAAGTAAGGTATAGTAGGGGTGACAATGATAAGGTGAATAGTCAACTATAGGATTAGACTATAGAGTAGACTGCCAAGCTATGATGATAATCCAGATAGTGTCAGATGCTTAAATTATTCAGGGAGATAGAATGTAAGTTCATGGAGATGGAATGATTAAACAGAAGATAATACATAATCCCTTCATAGTTATAAGCTAATTGAAGAAGAAGGTTGTTACTTGCAGGTCGTCGCATCCAAACCACCACAGGGCTCCTCACAGCAATCAGAGAGATAAACAACAAGGGTTCCATAAAGATAGAATTCCCCTTAGCTTTACTAAAGTTTAGCTAATAATCTTTCTAAGGTCTTCCAAAAAGGACTATAGAGCTTCTTCCTCCTTTAAGAGTCTATCGCTTCTTTCATCTCTTTTATGGAAGGCTATATACTAGATACAATAATACTAAGATACACATGAGATCCATCCTAACCGCCCATCGGTCCCAAGGTTCCCTTGCCGGCCATCACACATGCCCTACAATTCCGTGGCTACATACCAAGTAAAGTCAGCCATCGTCCGACAAGTCTATGGCCTATATTAGTACTTGTTTCTGACAGCTCAAGTGGCTTGACGTCCCTTGCTGTGGAGGTTCCTGCAAGTCCTTAGTACTTACACTGGCCACAGCACTATTAGGTCGATCCCATGTTGGCTGTCGCAGCAGTGGTTCCCTTTATGACTCATCGCTGCCTAAGTGGGCTGGTCGCGACCACCTATCACCACTGAAGCTAGACTCCGGCAAATGTCAGTTCAAGGTCTTCTAACAGGATGACTGTGATATCAAGGAGGTCCCTGATTAAAAGACTATGATACGATCCATTCAGCTATCATGCAGCCTAGACCACGATGCTGAGGTTGTGTGGCTCGTCCATGACAAATCTGAAGTCTAATGACAAAGCTTGACGCAGGACGATCCACTGTGTAGCTAGCCTTTGCCTATGTATGGCTCTGGAGCCTCCTGACACAATTCACCAAGATGCTGGAGGCCCATGGTTCGTCCATAGCAAATCTGAACTGCCAGTATTTTAGCCAGCACCACTGCCTTTTTTCTAGGATTTGGGGGGTTATTAGGGTAGGTTAGGCCTCTTAGCTTATAGTAGGTTTGGCAGCTTGCCTCTTTTGTTTCTTATGGGATGAGACACCTTTGCTCTGTATGTTTTGTAGTTTGGGAGCTGGAGGACTGATAATAAATTTAATAGTTACACTTAACGTGGTACCCGGCTGTCCGACGCACCCAGCTGCACGACGCACTCTTTTTCTCATACATAACCCTAGCTGCTAACTTCATCAAATCTTAATATATAACCCTGAAAATTTATGTTTAGCATCAAAAATATATAGATATAAAGATAAAGTTTTACTATCTATTTTAAAGATTTAGGTTAAGGTTAGATATAGTTAGATGTAAATTTATCATAAGAAATATTTATTTACATCTATCTAAGCCTAACCTAAATTTTTAAAATAGGTAGTAAAATTCTATATTAATATCTATATACTTCTAATGCTACTTGAAAAATTTCAGGGTTATTCCTTAAGATTTAATGATGTTAGCAGCTAGGGTTATGTATAAGAAAAAGGGTGCGTCGCGCAGCTGGGTGCGTCGAATTGCCGGGTACCATGTTAGTGCAAGGAAGAGAATAAAAATAAAAAGGGAAGATGACTTACTAGGAGGGGTAGTCCTGTTTTTTAGTATGTCTCTTCCTTATAGCATATAGGAACTAGTTGGCTAAGCTCAGTGCCTTGGCATGGTCTTTATCTGACATATGGAGGACGATTTTCTTGAAAACTACCTGGATATCTTTCTTAATGTCTACCAAGGTAAAGTGATGGCTTGTAGTACCCTCTTCTGTAGGGGTCAGGGCCTGGCTTGACATTATAATGGCTCCTTAGGCTATACCTTTCTTTTTAATATGACCAAGTTGGGTAGCTTTCTAGGTGTCTCTGCCCTCCTAGGGAAAATAAGGTCTTAGGGGGGGGGAGTGGGATAGGACCAATGTCAGAGGGTGTATTATACCATTATTCTGAAAATGGATAAGTGGTAATATGGTACCTACCTCTCCCAAAAAAAATCATATAAGGATTCTAACCTTTCAGACAATGATATTATCTAATTAGAAGATCCCAGTAAACTTAGGGAAATATTAGATGGAGGTGGTGGCAGCTGGGAAAAAAGCCATTGGTTTATATCTTTAAGTAAAATCAATGGACTTTTTCCTAGTTAGATATAGTTAGATTATACTATGTATGACATGGGATATCAAGTTATGGCCTGTCTAGATGGGAAGGAGGAGGAGGGGGAGGGGGGGAGAGAGGGAGAAGAGAGAGAAAATTCCTGTTTTAGTCAGAGATAGGGGGGTGGAAGGATGGCTTGGGTTAGTGAGATATCTTTTGCCACTAATTATGGAAATGACATATGTGGTTGGTTGGACCATCATGTGTGGCTGGATTGTGTTTGTGGGTAGGGGTAGGAGAGTGGGGAATTTCCCCTTTTTCTTTTATACTATTCTGTTTCTCCCACTTCTCCTTGTCTTTACTCCCCTCTTCTCTCCTCTTTCTCCTTCTTTACCTTTTCCTACTCTTCCTCTTCTCCCCTCTGTCCCCCTCCTTGCTCCTTCTTCCTCCTTCTTCCTCCTCTCTTTTTTCCATTTGATCTGTCTATATTGTCCTTCTTTTGCTTTTTAGGCATGGTTTTGGTTCTGGTAAAGAGAGAGGGAGGGAGAGGGGGGAGATTACTGTGATGATAATATGTGTTTTTGTTTGTCATGATGATTTTTTGCCTTGGATGGTTGGTTATGGTATGTATAACCTATAATAATCTGAGCATGTTATGATACTTAGATTGAGTTGGTTAGCTGATAAGAGTGACTGGAGGCCAGTAGTGATCTGAGCATCTTGTGATACTTGGATTAAGCATGGGTTAGCTGATCAGAGTGTCAGGGCAGGGAGGCCATAGTGATCTGAGCATCTTATAATGCTTAGATCTAGCTGGTTGGTCAGCTGATCATGTCTGGGCAGGGGGCTGCAGTGATCTAAGCATCTTGTGATGCTTAGATCTAGCTGGTCAGCTGATCAGAGTGTCTGGGCAGGGGGCTGTAGTGATCTGAGCATCTTGTGATGCTTGGATCCAGCTGGTTGGTTAGCTGATCAGGGTATGTGTCTAGGCGGGGGGCCATAGTGATCTGAGCATCTTGTGATACTTGGATCTAGCTGGTTGGTCAGCTGATCAGGGTATGTGTCTGGGTGGGGGGCTGTAGTGATCTGAGCATCTTATGATGCTTAGATCCAGCTGGTTGGTCATCTGATCAGGGTATGTGTCTGGGCTGGGGGCCACAGTGATCTGAGCATCTTATGATGCTTGGATCCAGCTGGTTGGTCAGCTGATCAGGGTATGTGTCTGGGCCAGGGGCCACAGTGATCTAAGCATCTTGTGATGCTTAGATCCAGCTGGTTGGTCAGCTGATTATGGTGTGTGTCTGGGCTGGGGGTCATAGTGATCTGAGCATCTTGTAATGCCCAGATCCAGCTAGTTGGTTAGCTGATCAGGGTATGTGTCTGGGCGGGGGGCCATAGTGATCTGAGCATCTTGTGATGCTTAGATCCAGCTGGTCAGCTGATCAGGGTATGTGTCTGGACAGGGGGCCAATCTAAGCATCTTATAATGCTTGAATCAAGCTGGTCAGCTAATCAAAGTGTTTAAGGTGGGGGGGCCACAGTGATTTGAGTATCTTGTAATAGTTGGATCTAGCTTGTCAGCTGATTAGAGTATTTGTGGGCCTGTAGTGATCAAAGTATCTTGTGATGCCCAGATCAAGTTGGTTAACTAGCTGACCAGAGTGAAAAAAAAATAAAAATAAAAATATAAAAAAATAAAAATAAAAATAAATAAAAAGTAGAGAAGAGAAGAGTAGAGAGTAGAGAGTAGAGTGGGAAATGTTTCTTCTTCTTTATTGTTTTATTTTTATTTTTATTTTTATTTTTTTCTTTCTTTCCTTCCCTGCCCTAAACCCCCTAAAACATCTAAAAAAATAAAAATAAAAAACTTAAAAAATGAAAAAATTTCCAAAACCCTAACCCGAAGCCCCCAGTTGCATTCCAGGTGTTGTTGGTGCCTAGTCCCCTCTCAAAAATCCAAGCCATCAGAGTTGTCAGATAACTCTATGGCCTGGGGAAATAACTTAGGGAACTTGTTGGCCATAATGGTTGTACTGACCTTGGGTTTCTTGGTAGGTGGTGGTGTTTTGTTGTTGTCAGTCTTGGCTTCTACTTCCTTGAACTGGGCCTTCTTGGCACTAGTAGCTTTTGGTGGCCTTGGAATTTCCTTGCTATCCTATGATTTACCACTGTAACATTCCAAAGTATCATGTCCTTGGTGTCCATAGCAGTGGCAAGCCTGGTCCTTCTTATGTTTCTTAACATTAGCCCTGTCTATACTGGTGATAGCTTCCTTGTAGGAGTTCCAGTGCTTCTTATGGTTGGAGGCCGGCTTGCGTTTGTCCTTCTTGTTGCCATGCTTGTGTTTCTTGTCCTTCTTAGGCTTTTCTGTAGTGGGTTTGTTGGAGTGGGAGCTGGATTTGTTATCCTCCTTTTTATCCTCCTTTGAGTGCTCCTTAGAATTTGAAGTAGACCCTTTTTTTCCCTGTTGGTTTTTGTGAAGAATGGTGTAGTCCTTTATTTTTTCTTTATAAAGAAGACCTATAGAGACAACTACTTTAAAGAAGTCTATATTATCAGCCAGGATACTATTAGTATATGAGTACACAAGGTCCAAAATAGCTTTAGGGATAGTATTCTTGACAATTCCCTGAAGTATGACACCATTTGTGTCTATAGAGTGATTTAATTCCTGGATCTTGATAATATACTTATTGATATTCTTGTTGTACTTTAGTGCTTGTATGGTGGCTGTATCCCTTAGCTTGTATGATAGGTTATGGAACCATTTCTTTATGGTGGTTTGGTATCTATCCTATGTGTTAGCAAAGCCTAGCTTTTTAATCTGTCATGCTCTTTTCTGATGCTATTTGAGTATAGTCTTCTTAGTATATAATCCTACCTAGTTGATAAGGGAGAGGTTGGTCCAAAAACTATCTTCATGGAACTTGACATATTCCTTGATTGACTGCCACTAGGTTTTGAACTCTGCCTTGTCCTTGCTATTGAATTGGTTGGGCTTGGTTATGGTAGTAGAGGTCAAACTTAATGGTTGTTGTCTAATGGCTCTTATGGCATATGTGATTTTGTGATTAGTTTGTTGGATGCCATGGACCAGGTTGATCAGGAGGGCTGAGTTGTTAGGATGAGGAGGAGGAGTTGGCTGGCCAGGGGGTGGTGTGCCTGGAGGGCCAGGCGGTCTACCTGGGGGACTACTGGGGGGGCCTAGGGGCCTGGGTGGTGGTCCTGGAGACAGGCTGTGACTGGACCTTTGGGAGTGGTTGCTGTGACTGTCATTACTGTCAGAGGAAGGTGGAGAAGTGTTTATTTGTATATGCCTTTGTAGGGGAGGAGTTCCTCCATTACCACCCTGTATGTATATATCAGAATGCTGCAAGCTGTCAACTTGTCATTGTGTGTGTGTCAAGCTTTCTTGGGTTGACTGCCTCCTAAGATTTTGGTCAGACAGGGGATTTTTATTGAAATTGAGGGGATCTTGTTAAGAGGAGGTGGATTTCTTTAGTGATGGTTATATTAATTGTCATAAGGGTTTCTCATAGGTGGTTTTCTAAGAGTGTTTGATGGCTTGTTAGATCATAGCTTTAGGGTTGTACTTTCCTGTGTGTTTTGCTGTGTAGATGTCTTTAAGGAGGCTTTTGGAGTAGCCTTTGAGTATCTTAATCATCTTGGCATCCTTAGGAGTCAGTGGAGCTCCCATACAGGTGTTTGAACTAGGCTGTCTAACTGAGCTTATGTTCTGCCTGCCCAAGTTCTAACTTGGTCATAACCTTATTATTGTCAAAGGAAAGCAGCTTGCTGCTTAGCCAATCTTTCATCTTATAGTCAGAGGAGTTTGTTAAGCCATACTGCTTCCTGAGCTTGTTCCTTGGCCTTCTCTTCTGCTGTATAAATTTATTGGTCCTGGGCTACCTTTTGCTGGCAGAGATCCTTGGTATCTTTGTACAGGTTTTTGGTTCTGGCTAAGACTACTCCCAAGGCTTTCTCCCTGTTAGTGGTGGCAATGGCAAAGCATGATAGCTTTTTGTTGACCTCTATCCCAAAGTTCTGGCAAGAGAGTGCAAGGTCCTTTTGTATGTAGTTGAGGATCTCTAGGTTGCTTTTGACGGCTTGAACCATGTGTTGGCAGTTGCTTACCAGATTCATAAATCCAGTAGTTATGTCTTTCAGCTGGTCAGGGTCGTTTTTTGCATCCTAAATGTACATGTATAGTTCTTGGTATGCATTGGCGATTTGTTGGTGGATCATGACTAGCCAGTTCAGGGGATTGGAAATGACTTCTGTACTGACAGGGAGTTTGGGGAGTTTGCTGATGGCTCTGGTGCTCATGGCAGGTGGCTCCCAGACCATGAGGTCTGTGATGGGATCTTTCTGCTGAAGAACTGTCATAGAGGTTGCCATGGTGAATTCTAGGCAAAAGATTTCATAGTCATGTTTGACATAGAAAGATTATCTGTGACACCGGCACCACACCTAGGTGAGAAGTAAGGTGGAGCAGGGATGACAATGACAAGGTGTATGATCAACTGCAAGATTAAACTGCAGAGTTATAATGATGATCTGGACAATGTCAGATGATTAAATCATTTAGGGAGATGGAATGATCAAACAGGGGATAACATATGATGCCTTCATAGTTATAAGTCAATTGAAGAAGAGGGTGGTTGCTTGTTACTGGTCACATCCAAACCACCACAGAGCTCCTCACAGCAATCAGGGACAGGATCACCAAGTGTAGTATATGAGAGTAAGTCAATAAGATCACTATCTCAGAAGATGTAATGAAGAATTAATGAACAAACAACAAGGGTTCCACAAGGATAGAATTCCCCTTAGTTTTACTGAAGTTTAGTTGATAATCTTTTTAAGGTTGGTTTCCAAAAAGGACTGCAGAGCTTCTTCTCCCTCTAAGGGTTCATCGCTTCTTTCATCTCTTTTATGGAAGGCTATGTACTAGATACAATGATTCCCATGTTCTGTCCTAACCACCTGTCAGTCCTGAGGATCCCTAGCCACCTGTCACAAGCACCCTATCAATCCATGGCTACATACCAAGTAAAGCCAGCCATTGCTTATTACTACCTGACTGGGCCTGGTTGTGGCCACCTGTCACCACTGAGATGGATGCTTGGTGAGTGTTGGTCC
This sequence comes from Lasiosphaeria hispida, assembly GCA_033439745.1. Classification (NCBI taxonomy): domain Eukaryota; kingdom Fungi; phylum Ascomycota; class Sordariomycetes; order Sordariales; family Lasiosphaeriaceae; genus Lasiosphaeria; species Lasiosphaeria hispida. The sequence continues at coordinate 6,740,101 of JAUIQD010000002.1, read as the reverse complement.
AAGGTCTTCCAACAGGATGACTGTGATATCAGGGAGGTCCCTGATTTGAAAGACCATCATATGATCCATTCAGCTGTCATGCAGCCTGGACCACGATGCCGAGGTTGTATGGTTCATCCATGACAAATCTGAAGTCTGATGACGGAGCCCAGTACAGCCAGATCCACATGGTGGATCGTCTTTGCTTGTGTGTGGTCCTAGGTCCTCTAATGCAACCCGTGTGATTGCTGGAGGTCCTTGGTTGGATTGTCATGGCAGTTGCCAATGACATGAAGGTTGGAGGTCCACTTCCTTTAGTCAGCAACTAACCAGTTATCATGGGTCCATGGTGTGTGTGATCGTCGTGTCCATGGTCAGCCCAGGTCAAGGAGGTGAGTAACCCTGTTGACCCTAGGTGAGCTTGACCAGTGTGACACAACCACTACCTAGATAGAGCTATGCCTATTGCTTAGGGATAAGTCTATGATAAAGACTATGGAAATAAGTCTTCATGGGGAATATTCCAATTTGATTAGGTAGAGGGGACTAAATGGGAAATGATGTCTTGGTTTATTGCCTTGACACTTATGATAAGAGTATATAAATTTGATAATATCAGTTTCTAGATTTTACTACCATATGTACCATCTAATAAGTTTAATAGTCTTATCTATGCCCATGTGGCCTACCACCTTGGTATTATATTTAGATTACATGATATGTTTCTTGAACTTAGTATTGTTAGGGATCCAAATATATCCTTTAACAAATAAAACACCTGTGACACCGGCGCCACACCTAGGTGAGAAGTAAGGTGGAGCGGGGATGACAATGACAAGGTGTGCAAACACTGCAAGATGAAACTGCAGAGCTATAATGATGATCCAGACAGTGTTGGATGATCAAATTGTTCAGGGAGATGAGATGATCAAACAGGGGATAACACACGATGCCTTTGCAGTTGCAAGTCAATTGAAGAAGAGGGTGGTTGCTTGTTGCTGGTCACATCCAAACCACCACAGAGCTCCTTACAGCAATCAGGGACAGGATCACCAAGTGCAGTGCATGAGAGCAAGTCAACAAGGTCACTATCTCAGAAGGTGTAAATGAAGAATTGATGAACAAACAATAAGGGTTCCACAAGGATAGAATTCCCCTCAGCTTCACTGAAGTTTAGCTGATAATCTTTCTAAGGTTGGTTTCCAAAAAGGACTATAGAGCTTCTTCTCCCTCTAAGGGTTCAGTGCTCTTTTATCTCTTTTATGGAAGGCTATGTACTAGATATAATGTTCCCTTGATCTGTCCTAACCACCTGTCGGTCCCAAAGATCCTTTAGCCACCTGTCACAAGCACCCTATCAATCCATGGCTACATATCAAGTGAAGCCGGCCATCTCATGACGAGTCCTTGGCCTGTATTGGTACTTACTCTTAACAGCTCTAGTGGTTTGGTGTCCATTGCTGTGGAGGTTCCCTCAAGTCCTTGGTACTATCACTGGCCACAGCATTGTTAGGTTGGTCCCACATTGACTGTCACAGCAGTGGTTCCCTTTGTGACTCATCACTGCCTGAGTGGGCCTGGTCATGACCACCTGTCACTACTGAGATGGATGCTTGACAAGTATTGGTCCAAGGTCTTTTAACAGGATGACTGTGATATCAGAGAGGTCCCTGATTAAAAGACCATCATATGATCTGTTCAGCTGTCATGCAGCCTGGACCATGATGCCAAGGTTATATGGTTTGTCCATGACAAATCTGAAGTCTGATGATGGGGTTAGTGTGGGATGGTCCACTATATGGATTGCCCCTTGCTTGTGTATGGTCCAAGATCTTGATCCAATCTGCTGGAGATCCTTGGTTGGTCTATCATGCTGGAGTGGTGACTGCCAATGACTAAGGTTCTAGTCCCCACTCCTAATAGTCCATGGTATGTGAATCCTCATGTCCATGGTCAGCCTAGGTCAAGGAGGTGGATTACCCTATTGACCTTAGGTAAGCTTGACAAGTATGACACTATCCCCCTCTTACAAAGTCCTAACCATAGGACCAGGATCAGTGACCCTGGGATCCTTAGGTTTATAGGGGTGACTGATATAGAAGTCCCAAAGCTCTGAAATTTCTATGAAGTACTTATAGGGTTCCCAAGTAAGTTCCTTAGGCTTGTCATATCCTTCCCACTTGACTTGGTACTCAACCTTATTACCCTTCTTTCTAGAGTTCAACACCTTTTCCACAACATATTCCTTAGGGTAGATGTCCCTAACCTATTCTAAAACTTCCAAGGGATCTGGGATTACTTGGGTGCCTAGTTAGTATGGTTCTATCAAAGAAACATGAAAGGTAGGGTGTATCTACCATTGAGGAGGAAGCTCAAGTTGGACTGTAACAGGGGATACTACCTTGATGATCTTAAAGGGTCCTAGCAACTTCTTGTCTAGTTTTTTCAAGGGTCTTTTGGTCTTGATGTTTTATACATCAAGCATCACTAGTTATTCTACTTTATAAGAGGGTGCCTCGCTTTGCTTCCTATCAGTAAACTTCTTCATCTAGACCTAGGACTTCTGCAAGGTAGTATAGAGTTCCTCATAGACTATTGTCATCCAGTGTACCATGATTTTGCTATATAGGTTATATATAGTTTTGTCAGGGGGATTATGTACCACTAGGTGGATTCCATAGTTAACATAGAAGGGAGAGCTGCCAGTAGAGGTTGATCTGGCATTGTTCCATGTAAATTCAGCAGTAGGGAGTAGGGTATCCTAGTTATTTATCTTATAGTTTACAAAGGCTCTAAGGTAGGCCTTGATATGCTGATTAAGACATTTAGTCTGGCTATTAGTCTTAGGGTGGAATAACATTAACATTTAGGGCTTGATTCTAATATATTTAAGGAAATCTTGCTAAAGGTCTATATTGAACCATGAATCCTGATCTGATATGATGCCAGTAGGTGTTCCATGGTACTTTTAAATATCATAGGTGAAGACTAGGATAAGGTCTTATGTCTTCTTGGCATTATCCTTAAGAGGTATGAAATGAGCCATTTTAATAAAGGTATTGACCACTACCTAGATAGAACTATACCTGTTGCTTAGAGGTAAGTTTATAATAAAGTCCATGGAGATAAGCCTCCATGGGAAGTATTCTAATTTGATTAGGTAAAGGGGACTGAATGGGAAGTGATGTCTTGGTTTATTGCCTTGATACTTATAACAGGAGCATATAAATTCAGTAACATCAGTTTCCAGGTTTTGCCACCATATGTACCATCTGATAAGTTTAATGGTCTTATCCATGCCCATGTGGCCTGCTACCTTGGTGTCATGTTTGGATTACATAATATGCTTCTTAAACTCTTTGTTATTAGGAATCTAGATATGTCCTTTAACAAACAAAACACCATCCTGGTTATCAATATCTTTTCCAGGGGTTACTAGGGCCTGTTGATATATCATATTGATTAGTGTAGCCTTCTTAATAAGTCTAAAGAAATCCTTATTTTATTTAGGCTTAGGGATATTATAGAGTCTGGCCTTTATAAGGATCAATGATAGGCCTTTTAAGTAAGAAAAGTGTTTTTTATTTAGAACTGAGGTTATTAGCTGGTTCTCACCCCTTCCTTCTGGTTAATACTCTTTGTGTTATAAGAGTATATCTGCTTTACTGTTTTAGGTACCTGGTTAGTAGTTGATAATGAAGTTGAAGGTGGAAAGCTGTTTGGCCTAGTGGGCTTAGTAGTAGTTAAGAACCTTAGCTGTCTGAAAGTAGGCTAAGTTATGATGGTCTGAGAAGACTTTGATATGATGGGCAGCTTCTTCTAGGTAGTGTCTCCATTGCTAGAACCCATCAACTATTACAAAGAGTTCTTTATTATGGATCTTATAGTTGATTTTAGTAGGAGTCAGCTTCCTAGAGTAGAATGTTACTAGGTGTTATCATCTGTCATTTCCTTGTTGAGATATGATTAGTCCAAGGGCCTAATCAGAATAGTCTGCTTCTATTATTGTTTGGTGACTAGGGATAAAGTAAGTTAAACACCCTACTTTTCGACCCCCCCCTATTTTCGCGCCCTTACAAGCCACACACAAAATCCGCATCCAAGAGAGTGAATTCCTCACCACAACCACCAACTCTGCACTTAAAAATACAGGAAAAATCAATCCGAATCTTCATCTACTGGCCTTTGTGGCTTCCGCCTTATTCTGCCAGACCGGCGCGGCGGAGTCCAAGCCGCATCCTCCCTATCCTCCTCCGCAGATACCACAGTTGGGTCTACTGCAATTGAGTCTTCCACACTCGCCGCCTCAACTGTGCATTGTGCAGGCTCGCGGTTTCTCTGGGCGAGTATCTCTCCAAGCGTGATAAATCGCTCGTTCGGATTTACTCGCACCTTGCGCCGGCGAGTTGGCTTGAGAAGCTCCAAGCGCGCCTCCAAACTCGCGATCTCTCGGTCCTTGACTACCAGCTCGAAATTCCGCTTATCCAGAGCACTAGCGATCTTCCGGATGACCAGGCACGTAGTCAGAGTCCTTACCGTAGTGCCGAAAAGCCTGGAAACGTCACTGCTCCTGGATGGGGTGGAGATAGTGGAGGGCGTAGTGGGTGGTGGAGTGGAGGCTCTGCGCTCGAGGACCCACAGAGAATTGAGTGGTTTTTGCCGGTTATTCAGATACAAGCCAATTGCTCGCCATCCTGCCTTGATGTTCTTCATATCTAGGCCAAATTTGCGTGCTTTGCTGAAGATCTCAAGGAATTTAAGCTTTCCAACCCTAGTTGAGTCAGAAAGTGAAACCCACTCCGCAAGAAGGCTCTGATATTTCACCTTCAAGCTTGAAAAACAACCTAGATCTAAGGGCTATGTAACATAAGAGGTATGGGCAGGTAAAAATAACATATGTATGTTATTTAGAAAGCACTGAGTCATAAAATCATCAGTTGTATGTAAGCCATGGCTGTCCATAATCAGAAGCCTCAGTACTGAGATGTCACCTCTTTTAGTTTCCAGAAGAAAGATCTTCTCAAGCCACTCAAGAGCAATCTCATTACTTGTCCAGCCATTCTCAGAGTTGGTGACTTGCCATGATGGATATGCCTCACATACAGCCTTAAACCACTGGTCCTGGAGGGTTGCACCTTTGAAGATGACAAGGGGGTTCAAGGCAATGCCAGTTGCTGAGATAACTCAATAAAAGAGACCCATGACCATGAGCTACTGGTTTTCACAGGGACCTTCTTGGGGTACATCTCTACACTTCCAAGCACACAACTATTAACTCCCTGGCCCTCCATAATGCCACCTTCATCATCATTATAGCAGCAAGATGGAGGTATGTAGTTAACTATATCATAGAGGTCAAAAAGCTTGTTGATATTGGCCAGGGAGGCCTCATTGACTCGTTCCCAGTGAGTCCTGCGACCCAACTTCGTCCTCAGTTGTGGGTAGCGACGTAGGAAGGAACACATCCACTTCCTCCCAAGTTTATTGTGGTCGCCGCCATGGCGAAGTTGTGCCATGGCAAGATGCCACACTTGTGCGTGTGAAGGTGCGTATCCAAGCTTTTCCTGGCGCAGAATCCAGTCGCATAGGCCTTGCTCTTATGGTATAGAGAGCCTCTGTTGGTGTTGGTGAGCCATGGAGTGAGGTTCGCCTTCCAGGAGGCGACTGCGCAGAGTAGAGGGGGGTATACCGTGATGGCGCGCGGCGCCATTCAGTGTGCCTCCATCCAGTACCTCGTTATGGCATTCTAGAGGTCTGCTTCCGTGTAGGTGCGCATGGTAAGGTAGCAAATTGAATGCAAAAAGGTTCAAAGAGAAAGAGGAAGAATTGGATGTGTGGTGGTGGAAAGGATGATATAAGTAGGGTAGGGGACGCGCAAGGATACGCGTCGCGTGGGGGCGCGAAAACAGGGGGGGGTCGAAAAGTAGGGTGTTTAACTTATGCTAGGATAGGTGCTTTGGTAAATGTCTTTTTAAGGGCATCAAAACTTTGCTGTATGTGCTTAGTCTAACACCATGACCTCTTATCTAGTTTGGTAGAGTTAGTTAAGGGTTTAGTAACCTTGGAGAAGTTCTTGATATAGTGTCTATAGAAGTTTACAAAGCCATTAAATTATTACACTTTCTTAAGACAGGTACGGATTCTCCATAAGAAAATATAGTTAACCTTGTTAGGAGACATCTTGACTCCCTTATTACTGAGAATATAGCCAAGGTATTTAAGTTCCTTGGCATCTCAAATACACTTCTAGGGGTTAATGGCTAGATTATTCTCCTTAAGCCTCTAGAGGACTTGGAGAAGGATCTTATTATATTCCTCTTAAGTAGGGATGTGGATAAGGAGGTTGTTAATATAGATACAGAGTCCCTGGTCAATGTCTTTGAATATATTGTTGACTATGGCCTGGAAGGTTATAGGGGCATTAGTTAACCTAAAGGGCATTACTATAAACTTAAAAAGTCTAAAACAAGTTTGGAAAGCTATTTTCTATTTATATCTAACTTTCATCTAGATTAGGTTAAACCCTGTTTTAAGGTCTATCTTCATAAAGATGACAGATCCTACTAGGACATCCTGCAATTTGATGATAAGGGGGAGTAGATAATAGTTCTTTACTATTTATTCATTTACACCCTAGAAATCTACCATAGGTCTAAGGTTCTCAGGGTCTCATATAGCTGCTTTTTCCATAAAGGCATCCTTGTTGATAAAGAAGATAGGTAAAGAACATAAAGACTTGGAATTATGGATTTTTCCTTCTGCAAGCATATGGTCAATCCACTCATAAAAGATTTTCTTTTCTAGTCATGACATAGGATATAGCAGGCCCCAAGGAAGCTACTGATCTCTTATGGTGTCAATTACATAATTCTAGGGTTAATGGTCTAGGAGTCTGTTTATTACTTTAGGGTTTGTAAGGGGAACAAAGTCCTTGAACCTTTTAGGGATCTATTAGACTAAGGAAGAGACACTAGCAAAGACCAATGACAAGATCTTGGCTTTAAACTCCTTTTTGCCTAACATTACCATTGAAATACAGTTATGATAGCAATAGGCACTGGAGAAGGAGATTTTCCCAGTGTCTATGTCCCAGAGGTGGTCAGGTTGATGTTTCTGGAGCCACCAATAGGGTAAAATGATATTACATTTATCTTTAAGGGGGGATATCTCAAAGGAAATGTAGGAGAAATGGTCTTCCTGATGCCATGGGACCAACTGCCTTGTGTGGAACTTGCCACTCATAGGATCAGTAGTTACATTAAAGGCTTCCAGAGGCCTGGCATATTTACATTTGACTTTAGGTATTAGCCATTTGTCTATCAGGGCCTTGCTTATGATAGGTCCTAAGGCCCCTATGTCAAGGAGTGCTTACACAGGTATCTCAGAAGCTCCATGACATACAATGGTCATGGATATAATCTTTCATTCCCTATGAATAGGTTCTTGTGTCAGGATCCTAACCTTCTTGACTAGGCAGTCATTATTCAACTCCTCAAGGGGTCATTTCTTGGGAGCTGAAATGGAAGAAACAACTCTTCAGGGGAAGATTCCAGGTGTCATTGGTGCCTGGTCCCTCCTTAAAAATCCAAACCATTAGAGTTATCAGATAACTCTATGGCCCAGGGAAACAACTTAAGGAACTTGTTGGCCATAATGGTTATACTGACCTTGGGTTTCTTGACAGGTGATAGTGCTTCATTGTCAGTTTCAGCTTCCATATCCTCAAACCAGGCCTTCTTGGCACCAGCAGCTTTAGGAGGTCTTGGAATTTCCTTACCATCCTATGACTTTCTGTCACACTTGTCAAGCTCACCTAAGGTCAACAGGGTGATTCACCTCCTTGACCTGGGCTGACCATGGACAACAAGGATTCACACACCATGGACCACCAGAAGTGGGGACTAGAGCCTCAGATCATTAGCAGTCACCCTTCCAGCATGATAGACCAACCAAGGATCTCCAGCAGAGTGGATCGAGACCTTGGACCACACACCAGCAAGGGGTAATCCACATAGTGGATCGTCCCGCGCTAACCTCCATCATCAGACTTCAGATTTGTCATGGACAAGCCACACAACCTCAGCATCATGGTCCAGGCTACATGACAGCTAAACAGATCATACAATGGTCTTTCAATCAGGGACCTCTCTGATATCACAATCATCCTGTTAGAAGACCTTGGACCAACACTTGTCAAGCATCCATCTCAGTGGTGACAGGTGGTCATGACCAGGCCCACTTAGGCAGCGATGAGTCACAAAGGGAACCACTGCTGTGACAGTCAATGTGGGACCAACCTAACAATGCTATGGCCAGTGATAGTACCAAGGACTTGAGGGAACCTCCACAGCAATGGACACTGAACCACTAGAGCTATTAAGAGTAAGTACCAATACAGGCCAAGGACTTGTTGTAAGATAGCCGGCTTCACTTGGTATATAGCCACAGATTGATAGGGTGCTTGTAATGGGCAGCTAAAGGATCTTCAGGACCGACAGGCAGTTAGGACAGATCAAGGGAACATTATATCTAGTATATAGCCTTCCATAAAAGAGATAAAAGAGTGCTGAACCCTTAGAGGGAAGAAGCTCTATAGTCCTTTTTGGAAACTGACCTTAGAAAGATTATCAGCTAAACTTTAGTAAAGCTAAGGGACATTCTATCCTTATAGAACCCTTGTTGTTTGTTCATCAATTCTTCACTTACATCTTCTAAGATAGCAACCTTATTCACTTACTTTCATGCATTACACTTAGTAATCCTGTCCCTGATTGCTACAAGGAGCTCTATGGTAGTTTGGATACAACCGGCAACAAGCAACCACCCTCTTCTTCAATTGACTTGCAACTGCAAAGGCATCATGTGTTATCCCCTGTTTGATCATTCCATCTCCCTGAATGATTTGATCATCTGACACTATCCAGATCATTATTATAGCTCTACAGTTTCATCTTATAGTGTTTACACACCTTGTCATTGTCATCCCCACTCCACCTTACTTCTCACCTAGGTGTGGCGCCGGTGTCACACTTTCCACTGTAACACTCCAAGGTGTCATGTCCCTGTCATCCACAGCAGTGACAAGCCTGATCCTTCTTATGTTTCTTAATGTCAGCCCTGTCCACACCAATAATAACTTCCTTATAGGAGTTCCAATGCTTCTTATGGTTAGAGGCCAGCTTGGACTTGTCCTCCTTTTCACCACACTTATACTTCTTGTCCTTTTTAGGCTTCTCTATAGTAGGTTTATTGAAGTGGGAGCTGGGCTTGTTGTCCTTCTTTCTGTCCTTCTTCAAGCACTCCTTAGAACTTAAAGTAGACTCTTCTTTTCCCTATTAATTTCCATAAAGAATAGCATAGTCCTTTATTTTTTCTTTATAAAGGAGGCCTGCAGAGACAACTGCTTTAAAGAAGTCTATATTATCAGCCAGAATGTTATTAGTATATAAGTATATAAGGTCTAAGATGGCTTTTGGGATAGCATTCTTAACAATTCCCTGACGTATAATACCACTTGTATCCATAAAGTGATTCAGCTCTTAGATCTTAGTAATATACTTGTTGATGTCCTTATTATACTTCAATACTTACATGGCAGCTATGTCCCTAAGCTTATATGATGGGTCATAGAACTGTTCTTTCATAGCAGTTTAGTATCTGTCCTACATGTTGGTAAAGCCTAGCTTTTTGATCTGCCAGGCTTTCTTTTGGTGCCATTTAAGTGCAGTTTTCTTGGTATATGATCCTACCTAGTTGATAAGGAAGAGGTCAGTTTGAAAACTATCTTCATGAAATTTAACATATTTCTTGATAGACCACCACCAGGTTTCAAACTCTGCCTTGTCCTTGCCATCGAATCAATCAGGCTTGGTCATGGTGGCAGAGGTCAGGCTTAATGGTCATTGTCCAATGGCTCTTATAGTATGTATGATTTCTCAATTAGTTTATTGCATGCCATGGACTAGGTTGATTAGGAGGGCCAAGTTATTAGGAGATGTTGGCCTGCCAGGGGGTGGTGTACCTGGGGGGCCAGGTGGTCTATCTAGGGGACCTCTGGGAGGCCCCAGGGGCCCTGGTAGTGGTCTTAGGGACAGGCTATGACTGGACCTTCATAAATGGTCACTATGGCTGTTATTTCCATTAGAGGAAGGCAGGGAGGTGTTTATGTGTATATGCCTTTACAGGAAAGGAGTTCATCCATTACCACCTCATATGTGTATATCAGAGTACTGTAGGCTGTCAACTTGTCATTGCATGTGTGCTGAGCTTTCCTGGGTGGATTGTCTCCTGAGATTCTGGTCAGTCAAGGGGTCTTCTTTAGAATCAAGGGGATTGTTCTAGGAGGAGGTGGATTTCTTTAGTAATGGTTATGTCAATCATCATAAGGGCTTCTCAGGGGTGGTCTTCTGGGAGCATTTAATGGCTTGTTAAATAACAGCTTTAGGGTCATACTTTCCTGTATGTTTTGCTATATAAATGTCTTTGAGGAGGCTTCTGGAGTAGCCTTTAAGCATCTTAATTATCTTAGTATCCTTAGGGGTTAGTGGGGCTTCCATATAGGTATTTAACACCAGACTGTCTAACTGAGCTTGTGTCTTGTTTGCCTAGGTTCCAACTTGGTTTGTGACACCGGCGCCACACCTAGGTGAGAAGTAAGGTGGAGCGGGGATGACAACGGCAAGGTGTGCAGACCACTGCAGGATTAGACTGCAGAGCTGTAATGATGATCCAGACAGTGCCAGACGATCAAGTCGTTCAGGGAGGTGGAATGATCAAACAGGGGATACACACAATGCCTTCGCAGTTGCAAGTCAATTGAAGAAGAGGGTGGTTGCTTGTCGCCAGTCACATCCAAACCACCACAGAGCTCCTCACAGCAATCAGGGACAGGATCACCAAGTGTAGTACACAAGAGCAAGTCAACAAGGTCACTATCTCAGAAGATGCAATGAAGAATTGATGAATAAACAACAAGGGTTCCACAAGGATAGAATTCCCCTCAGCTTTACTAAAGTTCAGCTAATAATCTTTCTAAGGTCAATTTCCAAAAAGGACTACAGAGCTTCTTCTCCCTTTAAGGGTTCAGCACTCTTTCATCTCTTTTATGGAAGGCTATATACTAGATACAATGTTTCCTTAATCCATCCTAACCACCCATCGGTCCTGAAGATCCTTTAGCCGCCCATCACAAGCACCCTATCAACCCATGGTTACATACCAAGTAAAGTCAGCCATCTCACAACAAGTCCTTAGCCTATATCAGTACTTACTCTCAACAGCTCTAGTGGTTCAATGTCCATCACTATGGAGGTTCCCTCAAGTCCTTGGTACTATCACTGGCCACAGCATTGTTAGGTTGGTCCCACATTGACTGTCACAGCAGTGGTTCCCTTCATGACTCATCACTGCCCGAGTGGGCCTGGTCATGACCACCTGTCACCACTGAGGTGGGTGCTTGACAAGTGTTGGTCCAAGGTCTTCCAACAGGATGACTGCAACAGAGAGGTTTCTGATTGAAAGACCATCGTACGGTCCATTCAGCTGTCATGCAGCCTGGACCACAATGCCAAGGTTGTGTGGTTCATCCATGACAAATCTGAAGTCTGATGACAGGGTTAGCACGGGTCGACCCACTATGTGAATCATCCCTTGCTTGTGTATGGACCAAGGTCTCAATCCAATCTTGCTGGAGATCCTTGGTCGGCCCATCATGCTGGAATGGTGACTGCCAATGGATGAGGCTTCTAGTCCCCACTCCTGATGGTCCATGGTGTGTGAATCCTCGTGTCCACGGTCAGCCCAGGTCAAGGAGGTGAATCACCCTGTTGACCTTAGGTGAGCTTGACAAGTGTGACATGGTTATAACCTTGCTGTTATTAAAGAAGGGTGGCATGCTGCTTAGCCAATCTTTTATTCTGTAGTCAAAGGAGCTTATTAAGCCAGACAGCTTCCAGGGCCTGTTCCTTTGCCTTCTCTTCTGTTATGCAAATCCATTGATCCTGGGCAATCTTCTGCTGGCAGAGGTCCTTGGTGTCTTTGTGTAGATTCTTAGTTCTGGCTAGAACTACTTTAAGGGCTTTCTCTTGGTTAGTGGAGACAATGGCAAACCATGACAGCTTCTTATTGACCTCTATTCCAAAGTTCTGGCAGGAGAGTGTAAGGTCCTTTTGCATGTAGTCAAGGATCTCCAGGTTGCTTTTGATGGCCTGGACCATATGTTGGTAGTCACTTATCAAGTTTATGAACCTAGTAGTTACTTCCTTGAGTTAGTCAGGGTTGTTTTTTGTGTTATGAACATATATATATAATTCCTGGTATATACTGGTGATTTGTTGATGGATTGTAACAAGCTAGTTCAGGGGATTGGTGATGACTTTTGATCCTGCAGGAAGTTTTGGGAGCTTGCTGATTGCTCCAGTACTTATTACAGGTGGTTCCTAGACCATGAGGTCAGTAATAGGTTTGGTAGTAGGTTCCTTTTCCCAAAGGATGGCTGAGTAGGATCCTCTAGTTGCTATGGTGAATTTTGGCAAAAGGATTTCATAGTCATGTGCTAACATAGAAAGATTATCTATGACCCTGGTGCCATACCTAGGTGAGAAGTAAGGTAGAGCAGGAATGACAATAACAAGGTATGTAAATACTACAAGATGAAACTGTAGAGCTATAATAATGATCCAGACAGTGTCAGACAATCAAATCATTTAGGGAGATGGGATGATCAAACAGGGGATAACACACAATGCCTTCACAGTTGCAAGTCAATTAAAGAAGAGGGTGGTTGCTTGTTACTGGTCACATCCAAACCACCATAGAGCTCCTCATAGCAATCAGGGACAGGATCACCAAGTACAGTACATAAGAGCAAGTCAACAAGGTCACTATCTTAACAGGTATAAATGAAGAATTGATAAACAAACAACAAGGGTTCCATAAGGATAGAATTCCCCTTAGCTTTACTGAAGTTTAGCTAATAATCTTTCTAAGGTCAGTTTCCAAAAAGGACTACAGAGCTTCTTCTCCCTCTAAGGGTTCAGTATTCTTTCATCTCTTTTATAGAAGGCTATATACTAGATACAATGTTCCCTTGATCTATCCTAACCATCCATTAGTCCCAAAGATCCTTTAGCTGCCTATCATAAACACCCTATCAATCCATGGCTATATACCAAGTAAAGCCGGCTATCTTACAACAAGTCCTTGGCCTGTATTGGTACTTACTCTTAATAGCTCTAGTGGTTTGGTGTCCATTGCTGTGGAGGTTCCCTCAAGTCCTTGGTATTATCACTGGCCACAGCATTGTTAGGTTGGTCCCATATTGACTATCATAGTAGTGGTTCCCTTCATGACTCATCACTGCCTAAGTGGGCCTGGTCATAATCAGCTGTCACCACTGAGATGGATGCTTGATAAGTGTTGGTCCAAGGTCTTCCAACAGGATGACTATGATATCAGAGAGGTCCCTGATTGAAAGACCATCATATGATCTGTTCAGCTGTCATGTAGCCTGGACCATAATGCCGAGGTTGTGTGGTTTGTCCATGACAAATCTGAAGTCTGATGATGGGGTTAGCGTGGGATGGTCCACTATGTGGATTGCCCCTTGCTTGTGTGTGGTCCAAGATCTCGATCCAATCTGCTGGAGATCCTTGGTTGGTCCATCATGCTGGAGTGGTGACTGCCAATGACTGAGGTTCTAGTCCCCACTCTTGATGGTCCATGGTGTGTGAATCCTCGTGTCCATGGTCAGCCCAGGTCAAGGAGGTGGATTACCCTATTGACCTTAGGTGAGCTTGACAAGTGTGACAACACCATCCTAGTTATCAATATCTTTTCTAGGGATTACCAGGCCCTATTAATATACTTTGTTAGTCAGTATAGCTTCCTTGACAAGTCTAAAGAAGTCTTTGTTTCACTTAGGCTTGGGGATGTTATAAAGCTTGGCTTTTATAAGGATTAATGATAGGCCTTTTAAGTGTAAAAAGTGTTTTTTATTTGGAACTAAGGTTATTGGCTAGTTCTCACCCCTCTTTTCTGGTTGGTATTCTTTATGTTAGGAAAGTATGTCTACTTTACTATTTTAGGTACCTAGTTAGTAGTTAATGATAAAGTCAAAGATAGAAAGCTATTTAGCCTAGTAGGCTTAGTAGTGGTTAAGGACCTTAGCTATCTGAAAGTAGGCTAGGTTATTATGATTAGAGAAGACTTTGATGTAATGAGTGGCTTCCTCTAGGTAATGTCTCTACTACTAGAACCTATTAACTATTATAAGGAGTTTCTTATTATGGATCCTATAGTTAAGTTTAATAGGGATTAGTTTTCTTAAGTGGAATGTTACTATGTGCCATTGTCCATTGTCTCCTTATTAAGACATGATTAGCCTAAGGGCCTAATCTAAATAGTCTGTTTTGATTATGGTTTGGTGACTAGGGACAAAGTATGTTAGGACAGGTGCTTCTATAAATGTTTTTTTAAGAGCATTGAAGCTTTGCTATATGTGTTTAGTCCAAGACTATGACCTTTTATCCAGCTTAGTGAAGTTGGTTAGGGGTTTGGTGATCTTAGAGAAGTTCCTAATATAGTGTCTATAAAAGTTTACAAAGCCATTGAAGGATTATACTTCCTTGACATAAGTAGATATTCTTCATAAGAGGATATAGTTGACCTTGTCAAGGGACATCTTAATTCCTATGCCACTAATAATATAGCTAAGGTATTTAAGTTCCTTAGTATCCCAGATATACTTAAGAGGATTAATGGCTAGGTTATTTTCCTTAAGTCTCTGGAGGACTTAGAGTAGAATCTGGTCTTGTTTCTCTTAGGTAGCGGCATGAATGAGGAGATTGTTAAGATAGGTATAGAGTCTCTAGTTAATGTCCTTGAACATATTATTGATTATGGACTAGAAGGTTGTAGAGGCATTAGTTAGCCTAAAGGGTATTACTATAAACTTAAAGAGTCTGAAACAAGTTTGAAAGGCTGTTTTCCACTTATATCCCATCTTCATTTGGATCAAGTTAAACCTGGTTTTAAGGTCTATCTTAGTAAAGATAACTAAACCTGCTAGGGTATCCTATAGTTCTATAATAAGAGGAAGAGGATAGTGGTTTTTTACTATTTAATTGTTTATACTATAAAAGTCTACTATAGGTCTAAGATTTTTAGGGTCCTATGTAGCTGTCCTTTCCATGGAGGCATCTTTGTTGATAAAGAAGATGGGTAAGGAGTATGAGGACTTGGAATTATGGATCTTTCCTTCTAAAAGTATCTAGTCAATCCATTTATAAAGGATTTTCTTTTCTAGTTATAATATAGAATACAAAGGTCCCTAGGAGAGCTTCTGTCACACTTGTCAAGCTCACCTAAGGTCAACAAGGTGATTTGCCTCCTTGACCTGGGCTGACCATGGACATGAGGATTCATACACTATGGACCATCAGGAGTGGGGACTAGAGCCTCAGTTATTGGCAGTCACCATTCCAGCATGATGGGCCAACCAAGGATCTAGTAGATTTGATTGAGACCTTGGGCCATACATAAGCAGGGGCAATCCACATAGTGGATCGACCTGTGTTAACCTTGTTATCAGACTTTAGATTTGTCATGGATGAACCATACAACCTTGGCATTGTGGTCCAGGCTGCATGACAGCTGAATGGATCATGTGATGGTCTTTCAATCAGGGACCTCTCTGATATCACAGTCATCCTGTTGGAAGACCTTGGACCAATACTTGTTGAGCATCCATCTCAGTGGTGACAGGTGGTCATGACCAGGCCCACTTGGGCAGTAATAAGTCATTAAGGGAACCACTCCTGTGATAGTCAATATGGGACCAACCTAACAATGCTGTAGGCAGTGATAGTACTAAGGACTTAAGGGAACCTCTATAGTGATGGATACTGAACCACTAGAGCTGTTAAGAGTAAGTACTAATATAGGCCAAGGACTTGTTGTGAGATGGCTGACTTTACTTGGTATGTAACTATGGGTTGATAGGGTGTTTATGATGGGTGACTAAAGGATCTTTGGGACTGATGGGTGGTTAGGATGGATCAAGGGAACATTGTATCTAGTATATAGCCTTCTATAAAAGAGATGAAGGAGTACTGAACCCTCAGAGGGAGAAGAAGCTCTGCAGTCCTTTTTGGAAACTGACCTTAGAAAGATTATTAGCTGAACTTTAGTGAAGCTAAGGGGAATTCTATCCTAATGGAACCCTTGTTATTTATTCATCAATTCTTTATTATATCTTCTGAGATAGTGACCTTGTTGACTTGCTCTTGTATACTGTACTTGGTGATCCTGTCCTTGATTGCTGTAAGGAGCTTTGTGGTGGTTTGGATGTGACTAGTAACAAGCAACCATCCTCTTCTTTAATTGACTTGTAACTGCAAAGGCATTATGTATTATCCTCTGTTTGATCATTCCATTTCCCTAAATGATTTAATTATCTGACACTGTCTGGGTCATTATTATAGCTCTGCAGTTTTATCTTACAGTATTTACATATCTTATTATTGTCATCCCTGGTCCACCTTACTTCTCACCTAGGTATAGTGCTGGTGTTATAGATAATCTTTCTATGTCAGCATATGACTATGAAATCTTTTCACTAAAATTCACCATGGCAACTAGAGCATCCTACTCTGCTGTCCTTTGGGAAAAGGAACCTGCTATTGAACCTATTACTGACCTTATGATTTAGGAACCACCTGTAATAAGTATTGGAGCAATTAGCAAGCTTCTAAAACTTCCTATAGGATCAGAAGTTATTACCAACCCCCTAAACTGGCTTATTATGATCCACCAACAAATTGCCAGTGCATATCAGGAATTGTATATGTATGTTTATGATATAAAGAATGACCCTGACCAGCTTAAGGAAGTAATTACTGGTTTTATAAACTTGGTAAATAACTACTAATACATGGTCCAGGCTATTAAAAGCAACTTAGAGATCCTTGATTATATGTAAAAGGATCTTATACTCTCTTGCCAGAATTTTGGAATGGAGGTCAATGAGAAGCTATTATGCTTTGCTACTGCTTCTACTAACTAAGAGAAAGCCCTTGGACTTGTCCTAGCTAGAACTGAAAATCTGTGCAAAGACACTAAGGACCTCTGTTGACAAAAGATTGCCTAAGACCAATGGATTTGTGTAGCAGAAGAGAAGGCATAGGAACAGGCTTTGGAGGCTATTTGGCTCAATGAGCTCCTTTGTCTATAGAATGAAAGACTAGCTGAGCAGCAAGCTGCCCTCCTTTAATAACAATAAGGCTATAGCCAAGTTGGGACCTAGGCAAACAAGATATAAGCTTAATTGGACAGCCTGGTATTGAACACCTATACAGGAGCCCTACCAACTCCTAAGGATACTGAGATGATTAAGATGCTTAAAGGCTACTCTAGAAGCCTCCTCAAGGACATTTATATAGCAAAATGTATAGGAAAGTATAACCCTGAAGCTATTATCCAATAAGCCATTGAATGCTCTTAGAAAACCACCTCGGAGAAATCCTTATGATGCTTGACACAACTGTTACTAAAGAAATCCACCTCCTCCTAGCATAATCCCTTTAAATCTAAAGAAGACCCCCTGACTGACTATAATCTTGGTAGAAGGTTGACCTAGGAAAGCTTGGTGTGTGTACAAAGGCAGATCAACAGCCTACAGTACTCTAATGTATATATATGAGGTGGTAATGGAGGAATGCCTTCCCCATAAAGGCATGTGTGAATGAACACTTTCCTACCTTCCTTTGATGGAGATAATAGCCATGATAACAATCATTTTTAAAGGTCCAGTTACAGCCTATCTCCAGGGCCCCTAGGCCCTCCTAGAGGTCCCCTAGGCAGACCACCTGGTCCCCTAGGTAGACTGCCTGGCCCTCTAGGTACACCACCCCTTGGTAGGCTGACACCTCCTGACAACTTGGCCCTCCTGATTAACCTTGTCTATGACATATAATAAATCAACTATAAAATCACATATGCTATAAGAGCTATTGGACAATGACCATTAAGTCTTACTTCTGCCACTATGACCAAGCCTGATTGATTTGATAGCAAGGATAAGGTGGGGTTTGAGACCTGGTAGAGGTCAATCAAGGAATATGTTAAATTCCATAAAGACAGTTTTTAAACTGACCTCTCCCTTATCAACTAGGTAGGATTATATACCAAGAAAACTACACTTGAATGGCATTAGAAGAGAGCCTGACAGATTGAAAAATTAGGCTTTGCTAACACCTAGGATGGATATTAAACTGCTATAAAGAAATGGTTCTATAACCCATCATATAAGCTTAGGGATATAGCTACCATATAGGTGTTGAAGTATAATAAGGACATCAATGAATATATCACTAAGATCTAAGAGCTAAATCATTCTATGGATATAAGTAGTGTTATGCTTCAGGGAATTGTCAAAAATATAATCCCAGAAGCTATCCTGGACCTTGTGTACTTATATACTAATGGTATTCCAGTTAATAACACAGACTTCTTTGAAGTAGTTGTCTCTATAGGCCTCTTTATAAGGAAAAAATAAAGGACTATGTCATTCTCTATGGAAATCAGCAGGGAAAAGACAGGTCCACTTTAAGTTCTAAGGAGTGCTTAAAGAAGGACAAAAAGGAGGACAACAAACCCAGCTTCTATTCTGACAAACCTGCTACAGAAAAGCCTAAGAAGGACAAGAAGTATAAGCCTAAGCTGGCCTTTAACTATAAGAAGTACTAGAACTCTTATAAGGAAGCTATTACTAGTATGGACAGGGCTGACATTAAGAAACATAAGAGGGACCAAGCCTGTCACTACTGTGGATGCTAGGGACATGACACTTTGGAATGCTATAGTGGAAAGTCATAGGATGGCAAGGAAATTCTAAGACCATTAAAAGCTATAGGTGTCAAAAAGGCCTGGTTTAAGGGTATGGAGCCTGAAACTGACAATGAAGCACCATAACTCACCAAGAAACCCAAGGTCAGTGTAACCATCATGGCCAATAAGTTCCCTGAAATGTTTCCCTGGATCTTGGAGTTATCTGATAACTTTAATGGTTTGGATTTTTAGAAGGGGACCAAGCACCAATGACACCTAGAACCTTTCCCTAAAGAGTTGTTTCTTCCATCCTGGCTCCCAAGAAATGACCTTTTAAGGAGTTAAATAGGGACCACCTAGCCAAGAAGGCCAAGATCCTGACACAAGAACCTGTTTATAGGGAATATAAGATCATACCTATGACTATTATGTGCCATAGAGCTTCTAAGATACCTATGTAAGTACTCCTTGACATTAGAGCTTTAGGACTTATTATAAGCAAGGCCCTGGCAGACAAGTGGTTAATACCTAAAGTCAAACACAAGTATACTAGGCCTTTAGAAGCCTTTAATACAACCACTGACCCTATAAGTGGCAAGTTCCATATAAGGTAGTTGGTCTTATGGTATCAGGAAGACCATTTCTCCTATATCTCCTTTAAGATATTCCCCCTTGAAGATAAATATAATGTTATCTTACCCTACTGATGGCTCCAGAAGCATCAACCTGACTACCTTTGGGATATGGACACTAGGAAAATCTCCTTTTCCAGTACCTATTACTAATATAACTACATATCAATGACAGTATTAGGCAAGAAAGAATTTAAAGCTAAGATCTTATTATTAGTCTTTACTAATATCTCCTCCTCAGTCCAACAAATCCCTAAGAGATTTAAGAACTTTACTCCCCTTATAAGCCCTAAAGCAATAAAGAGGCTCCTAGATCATCAACCCTAAGATCATATAATTGACATTATAAAAGATCAGCAGTTCTTATAGGGACTGCTATATCCTATGTTATGATTAGAAAAGAAAATCCTTTATGAGTGGATTGACCACATGCTTGCAGAAGGAAAGATCCATAACTCCAAGTCATTATGCTCTTTACCTATTTTCTTTATTAACAAGGATGTCTTTATAGAAAAAGCAGCTATATAAGATCCTAAGAACCTTAGATCTATGGTAGATTTCTGGGGTATAAATGATTAAATAGTCAAAAACTATTATCTTTACAAAGATAGACCTTAAAACTAGGTTTAACCTGATCTGGATAAAGGTAGGATATAAGTGGAAAATGGCTTTCTGAACTTGTTTTAGACTTTTTAAATTCATAATAATGCCCTTTGGGTTAACTAATGCCTCTATAACCTTCCAGGCCATAGTCAATGAAATATTTAAGGACATTAACCAAGGACTCTGTACTTATGTTAATGACCTCCTTATCCATGCCCCCACTCAAAAGGAATATAATAAGATCCTTCTTCAAGTCCTCTAGAGGCTTAAGGAGAATAATCTGGCTATCAACCCCTAGAAGTATATTTGGGATGCTAAGAAACTTAAATACCTTGGTTATATCATCAGTAATAAAGGAATCAAGATATCTCCTGATAAGGTCAATTACATTTTCTTATGGAGAACCCCTACCTATCTCAAGGAAGTATAATAGTTCAATGGCTTTACAAACTTCTATAGGTACTATATCAAGAACTTCTCCAAAGTTACCAAACCCTTAACTGACTCTATCAAGTTAGACAAGAGGTCATGGCATTGGACTGAATATATATAGCTAAGTTTCAATGTCCTTAAAAAGGCATTTATAGAAGCACCTGTCCTAGCATACTTTGTCCCTAGTCACTAAACCATAATGGAAGTAGACTGTTTAGATTAGGCCTTAGGGCTAATCATGTCTTAATAAGAAGATAATGGATGATGGCACCCAGTAGCATTCCATTTCAGGAAGCTGACTCCTATGAAGATCAACTATGAGATCTATGACAAGGAACTCCTTATAATAGTTAATGGGTTCTAGCAATAGAGACACTACCTAGAGGAAGCTGCCTATTATATCAAAGTCTTCTTAGACCATTTGTTACAACCTGCACACTAGGTACCTAAGTACCGGGTATTGAACAACAGATCATAGAGCCGCACGCTCTAGGGTTGGGGTTGTGGGGAAGGTCAACTCTCGAAGGCAAGTATCTCAAGAAGGGGGTTCACACTCTATTGAACAGATTGCTGTCACCAAAGACTTGTAAAGTGATGGGACACAATAGAATGTAATTGCTTGCATGAGGAACAGGAATCCTCACGCTCCATGGTGCGGTGCATGATGGCTACTTATACTGGCTAGCTAATAGTGGGGAGTAAGGTAACTTGTATCCTTCTTGGTGGGCATAAACATGATCTGTGTGATCTGTTTGAAGATCATATAGATCAAGGACTAAGTACACTAATCTGTGCAATCTGTTCAAAGTTTATACAGATCACCATAAATCACATGGCAAACCACATGACTCCACTTCCACAAGTAGGATGTCACATGTGGTCTCCCCTTCCTAGATCTTTTACCCTAAAGATCTACCATGGCTCCACCATAAGAATGTACTTACCCCGCCATCTGAAATTACTATTCAACCCATTCCTGTTTCCTTCTTTATAATGGGTCATAAACAAAAAGATCCTCCTTCTGATCCTGAACTTAATACCATATGTTGCCTTCATTCTGCCAATAACTCTTTCTTGTTTGGTTCTCTGATACCTTCATGTACCTATTGCAATGACAAGAACCTTAAATGCAAGGTCACCAGCAGGCTCTAATGCTATGGTCCTTATGCTTTGTTAAATGCCCCTTCTTATAACGTCATGGGCCTGAGTCAGTTAGTCTTTGACTTTCTGATCAGTCAAAAGAATAAACTTAATAAGGCTAAAGAGAAGGCTTTGTTAGATAGTGTGGAGCCCTAGTCAAGGCTCCTTTGGCTACATAAACAATGCTATGCTCTAGAGGAAAGAGCCTATAAGGCCTTTACTTAGGAGTCTTAGGATATCATAAAACTTAAGATGCTAGAGTAAGCATCTACTCCTATCCTAGGCTTCTCCTTAGGCTCCTGGCTTGATCCTAAACTTCTAGATGATATAGGTCCTATCACTGGTTCCTCCACTGACCCCAGGTAAATACCCTTTCTTTCCTGACAATATAAGGAAAAAATAAAGAGATAAGGAAAAATAGAGATTTATATATTAATGCCTTATGTCTAGGCATATCAGGTCTTTATAGGTTATCATAACCCAGGCCATTTTCAACAATTCCATCCCTATGGCACAGTGGCAGTATGCTTTACTCTTGTAGATAGGGTAACTTATACATGTCCCATACAGCAAGTTGTCCTATATAGTGTCAGAGAGGTTGGGGGTTCAATTCCTCCTAGGGGCACTTTTCCTTTTTGGTTTATTAGGATTTAGGTGATAGAAATCCTCAACCAGCTCTAGGCACTAAAGTCTTATATATGGTTCCTAAGAGTTGTCTACAGGTCCATAGCCAAGCCACTTGACTAGGTATTATAATATTCTTTTTTCAAATTATGAATCCAGGAGTTCCTCCACCTTAAATTCTTCTTCATCTGCCTCCACTTCTAGCCTTTTTTCTAATGGGACATTCTTTGGTGCTAGCTCCAGTAATGATACATAGAAGACTCTAGTTCTGACTCTTATGGTCTTTGGCAGGTCAAGTTTATAGTTTGTCATTGCTACCTTCTTTTTGATCCAGAATGGCCCATACCTTTTAAAGTCAAGCTTCCTACTTGGTTATTTCATTTTCAAATTTCTAAAGAACAGGTAAACATAGTCTCCTTCTTCTAAAGTTGGTCCCTCAACTCTATGTTTATCATAGTAGTGTTTCATCCTTTTATACATATACTTAAGTTCCTCCTTCAGTAGCTCTATGAGTTCTTGGATCCTATCTGCCCTGACTCCTGCTCTTGGTGTTTTATAGGATGGTCCTCTTTTAAGTTTAGGTTCTTAGCTAAAAACTATAAAGTATAGTGATACTTTTATGGATTTTACCATTATTATATTATAGGCTAGTTATACTGTTGGTAGTAGTTCTAGCTAGTTGTCTTGCTTGAAGTTGACATAGGCTCTTAGGTATATTTTAAGGGTCTGATTAAGTCATTCTATCTATCTATCTGTTTATAGGTGATAGGTAATAGAGAGTTTACTCTTGACTCCTATCCTTATTATCAATCCTTACTAGAAGGTAGAGACAATTAGCTTATCTCTATCTATTATTATATTATTAGGCCATAGGTATATTATAATATAGTTTCTTTTAAAAAGGTAAGTAAGTTGCTTTGCTTTTATGTCCTTCCTTACTAGTAGAAAGTAGGCCCATTTCATAAGTCTATCTACTATAACCCAGATCTAGTTATACTTAATACCTATTATTAGATCCTTTAAGTCAGGTATCCCTGATACCTAGTCCATCAAAATGAAGCTTTATTTTTATTCTAGGACTGGTAATGGTTCCAGTAGACTATATTATATATGCTTTTGGTTTTTTAACTTATTATAGACATTATAGTTATATATTACTTTTTCCATTACTTTCTTTACCTTTAGGAAATCATAGCTATTTCTCAGTTAGTCTAGCATCTTAGCAATTCCTATATATCCTCCTATATGGGCCTTATGTATTTTATGAATATACTCTTCTTATCTTTTTGGTTTAACATAGGCTTTCCTATAGTACCAAAATGGTAAGTCATTCTCTACTCCTCCTTCCACTTCCAACAGGAGTTGTTTATTATTAAGTATGTCTCTCTTATATTAGAAGTTATCATTTTGCCATTCTACTTAGTAGTTGGTATAACATTTCAGGAATACTTATGATACTCTTCTAAGGATTCCATCTTCCAACTCTTAGAGGATAGGTAGAGTCTTAGGTTTATCTTTTATCTTATGGTCAATTCTTCTGCTTAGTATGTCTACTCTTCTATTTTCTTTTCCTTTAACATAATATATCTTAAAGTTAAACTACATAAGAAACTTAGCCTATTAGGTTTATCTTCCATTAAGTTTCTTAATTACCCATGTCCTTAGGTTTAGGTAGTCTATGAGGATATCAAAGGGTTTTTCCATACCACTCAGGTACAGTACCCATTCCTCTAGGCATTAGATAATAGCCATTAGTTCTTTGTCTCCAATATCATAGTTCACTACTACCCTATATAGTCCTTTTAAAAGGAAGGCTACTAGGTATAGCTTTCTATTATCTCCATACTAGCTCAGTATTCCTCCTGATACATAGTCCAAAGAGTCTATCTCAATAATATACTTTTTATATGAGTTAGGTAGGGTATAAACAGGGGCTTGGGTAAATGCTTTTTTTAGGCTTTTAAAAGCTTATTGTTATTTTTCTACCCACTTGAAAGGTTTCCCCATGCCTATCAATGTATTTATAGGTTTTATAATGTCTCTAAAATGTCACATAAACCCATAGTAGAAGTTAGTAAAACCTATAAAGGCTTATATGTCTTTTTAGGTTTTTGATATCAGCCAGTCCCAAATTGTATCTAACTTTGATGGTTCCATCATGATCCATCCTGGGGTTATCTTAAACCCTAGGTATGATAATTCTTAGATATGGAATTAGCTCTTTCTAGGGTATACTGAAAAATCTACCTTTTCTAGGGCTTATAGTACCATATATATATGCTTTTTATGTTCCTTTATTATTTCTAAGAATATTAGGATATTATCTAGATATATAAATATAAAGTATAGGAGGTAATATAGTATATCATTTACATTTTCTTAAAAGGTCATGGGTATATTTATAAGTCCAAAGGGCATTACTTTATATTAATAATGGCCATAACATGCTCTGAAAGCTATCTTATACTTATCTCCTTCCTTAATGTAAATATGATTATAGCCCATTAGGAAATCAAGGGTGGTAAACCAATTTACTTTGGCTACTTATTCTCTCATTTCTAATATCAAGGGTAGTGGATATTGATTCTTGATAGTATCCTTATTAAGGGTTTGGTAATCCACTACCATTTACAAGTCTATGGTTCTTTTCTTAGGAATAAATAGGACTAGGTATCCTACTTCTGACTATGATGGTTTAATAAATCCTATGGCCAGTTATTCCTTGATATATTCTTTCAATACCCTATCCTATCATAGGTTTAGGTGGTATATTAGGAAGAACCTTAGCTTAGCTCCTTCTTTTAACTTAATCTTATGATCATAAAGGCCATGTTTAGGTAGTTTAATTAACTTTTTCCTAAATAATAAGTACTATAGATACTCCTTTAATACCTTTGATAGATCTCTAAGATCTTTACTAGGTCTAGGTAGTAAGGATTCTTTATCTAGGTCCTTTGTCATTATGATCCAAATCCATAATTATATATCTTCATGGATGTCTTCTTCTAGTTCTCCTAGGGTATTATCTTCTTTAGGGGTTCCCTTTTCTTGGGTATCCTGCTCTCTGTCTTGTAAGGACATGGTTCCTTTCTTCCAATCGATGTCAGGATTGTATTTCAACAACCAGGGTTTTCCTAGTATTATGGAACACTTATTACCTATTAGTAGTAATTAGAAGATTGTTTCTTGGTAGTCATTGTCTATTATAATTAAGAGTTTTAATCATCGCTTTACTAATCCTCCTTTATAGAGAGCCTTCTTACCCTTATATATTCTAATTATCATTAGTTTCTCATATAACTGGTAAGGTAGTTAGTAGAGATTAATAATTATAGGGTTGATTATATTGACATTACTTCCTAAGTTGATTAATGTGTTAGTGGGTTCTTTTGCTTTAGGCAAAAGGATGGGAATGGTAAAGTCTTTCCTAGTATTTCCTATTCTCAGGGCTCTGACTGTCTATTCTTTTAAAGGACTTATTAATCCTAACCTAAAGGGCCTTTTCCTTCTCCTCTAGTCTTTGATTAGCTACTTTAATAGTCTTACTTACTCTTACTTAAAGAGCTTCCTCCTTTTCCTATATATTCCTTACTTAAGGCCATGGGCTTAAGGGTAATATGTTAGAGGGGGAACTTTACTCTATCTACTTCCTTATAGGTATCTCTTTTTAATCTCTAGTCTTCAGTTTGTAATTGGAAAGGTTTAATGGTACTTAGTTCTTTCCATGCTATATTATTAATATTTACAATTCTAACAGGATTCCTTGTTTAAATAACTCAGGCATGTCATTTCTTTCTTTCCTCTAGTTCCTTTTTCTTAAAATACTAGGTTCTCTTAGGTATATGGAACTGGTAGAATATATATATATAGTCTTTTATATTATAATAGTTCTAACATGCTTCTAGTATATTCTAAAATAGGTAGACATATTCTAGTTTATGGTTTTCTTTAGTTAAGAAGTAGACCTTATACTTAGTATATAGTACCATCTATACTAAAACTAACCTATCTCCTTCCCTAGGTGCTAGGTAGTATCTATGGAGTAACTTCAGGGTAGTATACTCATTATCTATATAGTTATTAAAGAAATAGTTAAGTTATAGTATTAGATAGTGTTTAGGGTATTCTAGGTCTATTACTAGGGAGCTTATTGTCTTTATCTAAGGGTACTGTCTGTTAGTGGTTTCCTATAGGTGTCAGTAGACCTATTGAAGGGACTCTTACTTATGGGCTTCTAGCCAGTTCCTTACTTAAGTATTCTTTGTTATCTATTATTAAGCTAGTAGTCTTACCTTTTCTGAGGTTTCTGGTTCTTCTTTAATTCTCTGAAGTATATGGCTAGTCTAGTTGGTGATTTATAAGAGTCTCTTCTGATCTTTTTATGAGAAGAATTCTTTAAAAGTATCTTGGAGTTCTAGTACCAAGTCATGTGTTAACTCTTTGTTGCTTCCTTCTATTAGCTCTTCCTTTATCATCTAGCAGGCTATGGCTTCCCTATTAATTAGTTCCTCTTCTGATTCAGGCTACCTATTATCATTTAACTCTTTATTAACTTCTATAGTATTAAAGGCTTCCTACTAGGTAACCATATTGAATATAGGTCTTCTTGTAGGGTAGTTTTGCTTAAGAGGGGCTACCTTAGGGTTCTAAATATCATACCCCTTGTCCCATATCTTCTTATTATAAGTTCATTTGTTACTGCTTTTAATATCTTTATAATATTTATTTACTTCTAGGTCATCATACTCCTCTAAGTTGACCATGTAAACTACTAAGTCTATACTGGTTCCTGTAATTTGTCAAGATTCTGGGACCGGTGTCTAAGAATTCTTCTTTACAAAGGGTTTCCTTATACTTCAGCATTCCCACACATAATATCCTTTCTTATTATAGTTATAATAAGTAACCTCTTTTTTATCCTTTTTTCCTTAGGTATTTACCTTCCCTATCCACTATGTTACACCAATCTCTATGGGTCCTAAGTGACCATAGCCTCTATATATTATACTAGGGGGTTTTAGGTTCTTCTTCTCCTAGAACTGGGGTTAATGTCCTTTAGTTGCATTTCTTTATTTGTTATGTTTGAAGTACTGGTTGTTGATCTTTATTACTTTAACTGTATATTCTTATAGTGTGTCAGGTCAGTCTTCCCTGTAAAGTATCTCTATTATATGGTCCTTTAATCCCTTCTAGAATATCATCATCAGGGCTTCCTTGCCAAGTTCCATGTTCACTGCTTTTAGTTGGAATCTTGTAGTATACTCTGCTACTGACATGGTCTATTTCATTGTCATGAGTTATCCTTTGGCGTTCCATAGTATATTGACCTTGCTAAATTTGTCTCTCATTTTTTTTCATAAAGTTAGTGAAGGTAAAGAAGAGGTTATAGGTATACTTATAGTCTGTTGTAAGTGTTACTGGGGTATGATCTTGGTGGAGTTTGGCATGAGGGGCATACCACTTGGCTATGATGCCTGTCAGGAGTGATCCTGTAAACTGGACTTGGTCGGTGTTATTTATGAACTGGTGCTTGTTATAAGTATAGTATACTTGGATAGAAGTGAGCTATGTGTTTAGATCTATCGGCTTTCTATCATAGTATGGAGGAAGTGGGATCTTAGCTTTCTTTTATATTGAGTCATTGATCCTGTCCTTCTCTACTTTAAAGGTATTGAACTTGTACTTAGTTTCTTCAAAGGTGACTCCTATGTCTTTTCTAAGTTTGCTTAGTTCTTTCTTCAAGCTTTCTACTACCTGCGCCAGGGTCTGGCCTACTAGGAGCATTGGGGCGGGGGCCGCTGTAGGTGTCAGGGTTGGAGCTGCTGGGGGTGCTGGGGTCACTGACGTTCCTCTTTTAGGGTCTTTTGGGGCCATGTTATCTTTGAGACTTTTAAGTATTAACGTTCCATACCATGGGGGGACACAAGCAACATGTTATAACCTGTATACTAGGTACCTAAGTACCAGGTATTGAATAATAGATTATAGAGCCATATGCTCTAGGGTTAGGGTTATAGGGAAGGTCAACTCTTGAAGGCAAGTATCTCAAGAAGGGGGTTTATACTCTGTTGAACAGATTACTGTTACCAAAGACTTGTAAAGTGATGGGACATAATAGAATGTAATTGCTTGTGTGAGGAACAGGAATCCTCATGCTCCATGGTGCAGTGTATGATGGCTACTTATACTGGCTAGCTAATAGTGGGGAGCAAGGTAACTTGTATCCTTCTTGGTGGGCACGAACATGATCTGTGCGATCTGTTCAAAGATCGCACAGATCAAGGACTGAGTACACTGATCTGTGTGATCTGTTTGAAGTTTGTATAGATCACTGTAAATCACATGGCAAACCACGTGACTCCACTTCCACGAGTGGGACGTCACACCATTATAACTTAGCCTACTTTCAGATGGCTAAGGTTCTTAACTGCTGCCAAGCCTGCTAGGCCAAGCAGCTCTTCATCTTTGACTTCATTATTAACTACTAACCAGGTACCTAAAATGGTAAAGCTGATGTGCTTTTATAATATAAAGAATACTGACTAGAAGGGAGGGGTGAGAACCAGCTAATAACCTTGGTTCTAAATGAAAAACACTTTTTTTACTCAGAAGGCCTACTATTAATCCTCATAAAGGCTAGACTCTATAGCATCCCCAAGCCTAAATGGAATAAGGATTTCTTTAGACTTGTTAAGGAGGCTATACTGACTGATATAGTGTATCAATGGGCCCTGGTAATCCCTGGGAAAGATGTTGACAACCAGGATGGTGTTTTGTTTATTAAAGGATGTATCTGGATTCCTGACAATGTGGAGTTTAAAGGCTTCTAAAGGTCTGGCATACTTATGTTTGACTTTAGGTATTAACCACTTATCTACCAAAGCCTTGCTTATAATAGGTCCTAAGGCACCTATGTCAAGAAGTGTTTACATAGGTATTTCAGATGCTCTATAGTATATAATGGTCATAAGTATAATCTTATATTTCCTATAAATAGGTTCCTATATTAAGATCCTAACCTTCTTGGCTAGGTGATCATTATTTGGCTCCTTAAGGGGTTGTTTCTTGGGAGCTAAAATGAAAGAAATGACTCTTTAGGGAAAGATTCCAGGTATCATTAGTGCCTGGTCCCCTCTTAAAAATATAAACTATTAGAGTTATCAGATAACTCTATGGCCCAGGGAAACAACTTAGGGAACTTATTAGCCATAATGGTTATACTGACCTTGGGCTTTTTGGTAGGTGGAGATGCCTTGTTATTAGTTTTAGCTTTTACCTTCTTAAACCAGGCCTTCTTAGTACCAGCAGCTTTTGGTAGCCTTGGAATTTCCTTGCCATCCTATGACTGTCTACTATAGCACTCCAGAGTATTATGCCCTTGGCATCCACAGTGGTGGCAGGCTTGGTCCCTCTTATGTTTCTTAATATTAGTCTTATCTATACTAGTAATAGCTTTCTTATAGGAGTTCTAGTACTTCTTATAGTTAGAGGTTAGCTTAGGTTTATCCTTCTTATTACCATAACGTGGTTCCCGGCTGCGCGACGCACCCGGCTGCGCGACGCACTTTTCCACGGCCATATGACAAAACACTTTAATTATACAACCACAACAACGAAAATCAATTGAAACTACTCATCATTAGATGCACTAGGCATTTTTACATCCTCCTGGCAGGTGCGCGCATTGTGCCCAGTCTTCCCGCAAGTGCCACAGCGCCGCTGACCTGCCTCCGTCCTCCTTTGCCGACCACTGTTTTCCTGCTTATCATGTTTTACCTGTTCCTGCGCCTCCTTCTGAGCCAGTATATCGTGTGCATCCTCTACAGTAAGTGATCCTCTAAGCTGTACATGTGTTTTTTTGGCCCTCTGGTGTTTGCTAAGTGCCTCATTTGCCTTCCATAAGGTGTGTACCTTGGCTGTTAAGAGGGTAACTGAATATGCTAATGCCTGTGTTCCTTTTGCAAGTTGGTTAATAGTAGTAAGAACTGGTGTTGGTGAGCTTTCCTGGTGAAGGGTAATCTGATTTTTGATGAATTTGGATTGTGTGACAGTTTCTGTTGGGTTCTATGGTGTTTGGGAGACCTAAGGATCAGTGGTTGAGGGAGGGGGACTTGGTGTTAGTGTCTGTAATCTGACATCTAACTTAGATATCATAGCCTTAGGGTTAAAAGGTACTAGACTGGCATCTCTAAACCCTCCTTTGTTGTTGTCCTTGGTCATGGCAGTAAAGTGGGTGGCTTTAAAGGTAAGAAAGAACTTGACCTTTGTGATATGGTTGATATATGTCCTGATAAAGTGTTTGATTTCCTGGCCATATATCCTTTTCAGAATGCTGAAACATCCAATATCAAGTGGCTAGGTAAGATGAGATGAGTGGGATAGTAAATAGATAGTAATGATATTGTTGTTGTTGTAATATTTGTTAAATTTAGCTGATTTGTGACTCTTATGCCTGTCAAGCACAATCATCTGATATATACCTCTTGTGTAAGACTTTGTATATTTGTTAAAGTACTTAATCTAGTGTAGGCCAGTCTTATTGTCTGTCTATCTATTGGAAGTTGGTTTGATAGCCTAGTTGAGTGGGAGGCCACCCTCTGTGTACCAACTAGTAAGGTGGTATGTACCTTGAATGATGAGATATGGTGGGAGGTACCACCCTTCGCCATTGATGCACTTGATTGCTGTTGCCCATTCCTGATTCCCAGGCTGAACTGCTTTGCCTTGTCTGTGTTGATCAGTACATATAATGACCATAGATGTTCAAATAATGCCCATTATAAAGCCTGTCTCATCAAAATTGTAGAAATCACAATCCTGGATACTATACTTGGCTCACATGTTCTGCACAAGCTTAAACCATGTGCCAATAAGTTCTGGATCTTTATAGAGAGCTCTTTAGAAGTCATAGATGTGATTGAAATGTATCTTAAGCTCTGTTTGTTGTGTAATAAAGGTCTGAGCCTAATTCTTGCTGATGCATTTCTTACCATGTTCTGTGAGAAGCAAATTGGCCATATCTTCAAGACCAGCCAGATAAGGTGAAAATCCTTGTGAATCCAGCTTTAATATATACTGGAAAATCACCTCCTCTTCTAGAGGAGTCAATCGATGGGCTGGGTGATAATGGTTGTGTTGTGAAGTGTGACTATTCATTCTGGCATGTAGTGTAGGCTCAGGGACATTGTATATTTGTGCAGCCTTGTGACGACTTATTTTTTTGTCGTGGCGGATTGTGTCAATTGTGAGGAAGATTCTGGCTTTTTTGGATGGTGTTGACATTTTTTTGGGTGGTGGAGGATGGTTGCAAAGTTAAGATGTTGCGGGTTGTGGAAAAGTGCGTCACGCAGCCGGGTGCGTCGCGCAGCTAGGTACCACAATACTTATATTTCTTATCCTTCTTAGGCTTCTTTATAATAGGCTTTGTCCTTCTTTTTATTCTTCTTCAAGTACTTCTTAGAACTTAAAGTAGACCCTTCTTTTCCCTATTGGTTTCTATAAAGAATGGCATAGTCCTTTATTTTTTCTTTATAGAAGAGACCTATAGAGACAATAGCTTTAAAGAAGTCTATATTGTCAGCTAGGATACTATTAATATATAAGTATATAAGGTCTAAAATAGCTTCTAGGATAGTACTTTTGATAATTCCCTAAAGCATAATACCACTTATATCTATAGAATGGTTTAGTTCCTAGATCTTGGTGATATATTTATTATCAGTAATTATTATTTCCTAGTGTTGTGGTGGTGTAATTGTGGATAGTTGTAATAGGGTAGTGGAAAAGTACTTACTCGCTTATATTGCTCACTCGCTTATAAAATACGTTATCAAGTTTTAAACTTTACCTTATCCTTACTATCAAATCAATCAGGTTTAGTTATAATAGCAGAGGTCAAGCTTACCGGTTACCAATGGCTCTCATAGCATATGTAATTTCATAATTAGTTTGTTATATACCTTAGACAAGGTCAATCAGGAGAGTTAAGTTATTAAGATATGAAGGAGGTATTGGCCTGCCAGGGGATAGTGTTCCTAGAGGGCCAGGTGGTCTGCCTAAGGGACTGCCAGGAGGATCTAGGGGTCTGGGTAGTGGTCCTGGAGATAGGCTATAGCTAGACCTTTAGGAATAGTTACTATTATGGCTATTGTCTCTATTAGAGGAAGGTAGAAAGATGTTCATTTACACATGCCTTTGTAGAAGAGGAGTTCCTCTATTACCATCTTATATATATGCATTGGAGTACTGTAAACTATTGATTTGTTATTACATATATGCTAAGCTTTCCTAAGTTGATTATTGCCTGAGATTTTGGTTAGACAAGAGGTCTTTCTTGAAATTAAGGGGATTATGTTAGGAGGAAGTGGATTTCTTTAGTGATGGTTATATTGATTATTATAAGAGTTTCTTAGAAGTGGTTTTCTGGAATTGTTTAATGGCTTATTGGATTATGGCTTTAGGGTTATACTTTCCTATATGTTTTGCTATGTGAATGTCCTTGAGGAGGCTTCTGGAGTAGCCTTTAAGCATCTTAATCATCTTAGCATTCTTAGGAGTCAGTAGGGCTCCTATATAGGTATTTGATACTAGGCTATCTAACTAAGCTTATGTTTTGCCTGTCAAAGTTCTAACTTGGTTATAACCTTATTGTTGTCAAAGGAGGGTGGCCTGCTACTCAGCCAATCTTTTGTTTTGGAGTTGAAGAAGTTTATTAAGCTATATTACCTCTTGGGCTTGTTCCTTGGCTTTCTCTTTGGCTATATGAATTTATTGGTCCTAGGTGACCTTATATTGGCAGAGGTCCTTGGTGTCTTTATATAGGTTCTTGGTTCTAGCTAGGACAACTCCAAGGGCTTTTTCCCTATCAGTAGCAGTAATAGCAAAATATAATAGCTTCTTATTAACTTCTATCCTAAAGTTTTGACAGGAAAGTGTAAGATCCTTTTATATATAGTCAAGAACCTCTAGGTTGCTTTTAATAGCTTAGACCATTTGTCAGTAGTCATTTACTAGGTTTATAAACCTGGTAGTTACTTCCTTTAGCTGGTTAGGATTGCTCTTTATATCCTAAATATATATATATAATTCCTAGTATGTGTTATAAATTTATTGGTGGATTATGACTAGTCAGTTGGAAGGGTTAGAGATGACTTCTGTTCCTATAGGGAGAGTAGGGAGTTTGCAGATATTGATGGAGTTTATTATGGATAGTTCCCAGACCATGAGATTGATGATGGGTTCTTTTTCCTGAAAGACAGCTGTATAAGATCTAGAGGTTACTATGATGAATTCTGATAAAAGATTTTATAGTTATGTGTAATGTAGAAAGATTATCTATAACACTGGCACCATACCTAAGTAAGAAGTAAGGTGAAGTAGGGATGACAATGATAAGGTATATGATCAACTATAAGATTAAACTATAAA
This sequence comes from Lasiosphaeria hispida, assembly GCA_033439745.1. Taxonomy (NCBI): domain Eukaryota; kingdom Fungi; phylum Ascomycota; class Sordariomycetes; order Sordariales; family Lasiosphaeriaceae; genus Lasiosphaeria; species Lasiosphaeria hispida. Next base: position 6,706,439 of record JAUIQD010000002.1, on the reverse strand, counting down.
GCTATAATGATAATCCAGATAATATTAGATGATCAAATCATTCAGGGAGATGGAATGATTAAACAGGGAATAACATATAATGCCTTTACAGTTACAGGTCAATTAAAGAAGAGGGTGGTTACTTATTGCTGGTTATATCCAAACTACCATAGAGCTCCTTGCAGCAATCAGGGACAGGATCACCAAGTATAGTATACAAGAGCAAGTCAACAAGGTCACTATCTTAGAAGGTATAATAAAGAATTGATAAACAAATAACAAGGGTTCCACAAGGATAGAATTCCCCTTAGCTTTACTAAAGTTTATGTCACACTTGTCAAGCTCACCTAAGGTCAACAGGGTGATTCACCTCCTTGACCTGGGCTGACCGTGGACACAAGGATTTACACACCATGGACCATCGGAAGTGGGGACTAGAGCCTCAGTCATTGGCAGTCACCACTCCAGCATGATGGACCAACCAAGGATCTCCAGCAGATTGGATCAAGACCTTGGGCCACACACAAGCAAGGAGCAATCCACATAGTGGATCGACCTACGCCAACCTCCATCATCAGACTTCAGATTTGTCATGGACAAACCACACAACCTCGGCATCATGGTCCAGGCTACATGACAGCTGAACAGATCGTATAATGGTCTTTCAATCAGGAACCTCTCTGATATCACAGTCATCCCATTGGAAGACCTTGGACCAACACTTGTCAAGCACCCATCTCAGTGGTGACAGGTGGCCATGACCAGGCCCACTCAGGCAGCGATGAGTCACAAAGGGAACTACTGCTGTAACAGTCAATGCGGGACCAACCTAACAATGCTATGGCCAGTGATAGTACCAAGGACTTGAGGGAACCTCCACAGTGATGGACACTGAACCACTAGAGCTGTTGAGAGTAAGTACTAACATAGGCCAAGGACTTGTTGTAAGATGGCCGGCTTTACTTGGTATGTAGCCACAGATTAATAGGGTGTTTGCAATGGGTGGCTAAAGGATCTTCAGGACCGACAGGTAGTAAGGACGGATCAAGGGAACATTGTATCTAGTACATAGCCTTCCATAAAAGAGATGAAAGAGTACTAAACCCTCAGAGGGAGAAGAAGCTCTGTAGTCCTTTTGGAAACTGACCTTAGAAAGATTATTAGCTGAACTTTAGTGAAGCTGAGGGGAATTCTATCCTTGTAGAACCCTTGTTGTTTGTTCATCAATTCTTCATTGCATCTTCTGAGATAGCAACCTTGTTGACTTGCTCTCATGCACTGCACTTGGTGATCCTGTCCCTGATTGCTGTGAGGAGCTCTGTGGTGGTTTGGATGCGACCGGCGACAAGCAACCACCCTCTTCTTCAATTGACTTGTAACTGCAAAGGCATCATGTGTTATCCCCTGTTTGATCATTCCATCTCCCTGAATGATTTGATCGTCTGACATTGTCCGGATAATCGTTACAGCTCTGCAGTCTAATCCTACAGTCTATACTAACTATAGAATCCACCCTATAACACACAACCCCCCTAACAAAACTACATATAACCTACACAGTGAAATCATGGCCCACTAGATGACAATGGTCTATAAGAAACTCTACATTACCCTGTAAGAGTCCTGGGCTTGGATAAAGAAGTTTACTAATAAGAAGCAAAGTAAGGCACCCTTATACAAAGTAGGATAACTGGTGATACTTAATACAAGGAATATCAAGACCAAGAGGCCCTTAAAGAAACTAGATAAGAAGTTGTTAAGACCTTTTAAGATCATCAAAGTAGTATTTCCTACTATAGTCTGACTTAAACTCCCTCCTTAATGGCAGATACACCTTACCTTCTATATTTCTCTGATAGAACCATACTGACTAGGCACCCAAGTGATCCCAGATCCTTTAAAAGTCCAAGAATAGGTCAGGGACATCTACCTTGAGGAATATATTGTAAAAAGGGTATTGAACTCCAGGAAGAAGGGTAATAAGGTCAAGTATCAAGTCAAGTAGGAAGGATATAATAAGCCTAAGGAACTTACTTAGGAACCCTATAAATATTTCATAGAGGTTTTGAAACTCTAGGACTTCCATATAAGTCACTTCTGCAAACCTAAGGACCCAAGGGTCACTGATCCTGGTCTTATAGTTAAGACTTCATGAGAGGGGAATAGTGTTACACTGGTCAAGCTCACTAAAGGTCCACAGGATGATTCATCTCCTTAACCTGGGCTAACCATGGACATGAGGATTTATATACTATAGACCATTAGAATAGGACTGCAGCCTCAGGTTATTGGCAGACACCATTCCAGCATGATAGACCAACCAAGGATCTCCAACAGATTAGATCAAGACCTTAGACCACACACGAGCAAGCGCAATCTACATAGTAGACCATCCCATGCTGACTTTGTCATCAGACTTCAGATTTATCATAGATGAACCACATAACCTCAGCATCATGGTCCAGGCTATATGACAGCTGAACAGATCAAATAATGGTCTTTCAATCAGGGACCTCCCTGATATCATAGTTATCTTATTAAAAGACCTTAAACCAACACTTATTAAGCATCCATCTCAGTAGTGACAGTGGCCATGATCAGGCCTACTTGGGCAGCAATGAGTCATGAAGGGAACCACTGCTACAACAGTCAATATGGGACTAACCTAACAATGCTATGGCCAGTGACAGTACCAAGGACTTGAAGGAACCTCCATAGTAATAAACACTGAACCATTGAAGCTGTTAAGAATAAGTATTAATATAGGCCAAAGACTTGTTGTATGATGGCCGGCTTCACTTGATATGTAGCCATGGATTGATAGGGTGCTTGTGATGGGCGGCTAGGGATTCTTGGGACTGATGGGTGATTAGGATAGAACATGGGTATCATTGTATCTAGTATATAGCCTTCCATAAAAGAGACAAGAAGAGTGATGAACCCTCAGAGGGAGAAGAAGCTCTGTAGTCCTTTTTGGAAACTGACCTTAGAAAGATTATTAAGATTATTAACTGAACTTTAGTGAAGCTAAGGGGAATTCTATCCTTATGGAACCCTTGTTGTTTATTTATCAATTTTTCATTGCATCTTCTGAGATAATGACCTTGTCGACTTGCTCTTGTGCACTGCACTTGGTGATCCTGTCCCTGATTGCTGCGAGGAGCTCTGTGGTGGTTTGGATGCGACTGGCGACAAGCAACCACCCTCTTCTTCAATTGACTTGCAACTGTGAAGGCATCATGTGTTATCCCCTGTTTGATCATTCCATCTCCCTGAACGAATTGATCATCTGACACTGTCTGGATCATCGTTACAGCTCTGCAGTTTAACTTCACACCTGATCACACACCTTGTCATTGTCATCCCCACTCCACCTTACTTCTCACCTAGGTATAGCGCCGGTGTTACAGTTTAGCTAATAATCTTTCTAAGGTCAGTTTCCAAAAAGGACTACAGAGCTTCTTCTCCCTCTAAGGGTTTATCACTCTTCTTGTCTCTTTTATGGAAGGCTATATACTAGATATAATAATACCCATGTTCCATCCTAATCACCCATCAGTCCTAAGGGTCCCTTAGCCGCCCATTATAAGCACCCTATCAATCCATGGCTACATACCAAGTGAAGCCGGCCATCACACAACAAGTCTTCAGCCTGTATTGGTACTTACTCTCATCAGTACTGGTAGTTCAATGTCCACCACTATGGAGGTTCCCTCAAGTCCTTGGTACTATCACTGGCCATAGTATTATTAGGTTGGTCTAACATTAACTGTCATAGCAGTGGTTCCCTTCATGACTCATTGCTGCCCAAGTAGGCCTGGTCACAACCACCTGTCACCACTAAGATGGATGCTTAATAAGTGTTGGTTCAAGGTCTTCTAACAAGATGACTGCAATATCAGGGAGGTCCCTAATTGAAAGACCATCATATAATCTGTTTAGCTGTCATGCAGCCTGGACCATAATGCTAAGGTTGTGTGGTTTATCTATGACAAATCTGAAGTCTGATGACAGGGGTTAGCACAGGTTGATCCACTATGTGGATTGCCCTTGCTTATGTGTGGTCCAAGGTCTTGATCCAATCTACTGGAGATCCTTGGTTGGTCCATCTTGCTAGAATGGTGACTGCCAATAACCTAAGGTTATAGTCCCACTTCCAAAGGTCCATGGTATGTGGTTCCTTGTGTCCATAGTCAGCCCAGGTCAAGGAGGTGGGTGACCCTGTTGACCTTAGGTGAGCTTGACCAGTGTGACAATCTGTTTAAAGACCCAGCTGACATATCCTTCTATCTACTGATTCTTTGGGTCTGTTAGAAATAAGTAGCCAACTTTATCTTATAAACTATTATCTAACAACTTGTCTTAAAGAATAGGAGGCATCTTATCTTTCAAGATAGACAAAAAGGTAAGTTGGCCCATCATACCATTAATTTCCTCTACAAGATGATATAACATTTCTGTAAAATAATTTATCTGGAATATAATATTAGAATATGTTACCTCTAAACCATTAAATAAAAGCCAGCCTTTAAATGGAGTTGACATGGCAATCTTCATCTTATAGGTATGGAGGTTGAATATCCAGTCCATAAGTGTTGACTGATTGCCAGGATGGATAATTATCATGAACCAGGATACTTTGCCTTATATAATATTAAACAACCCCTTCTGGCTAAAACTTATTTTGTTGGCTTCTGGTTAGCTCTGTTATATAACAAGCATTCTTGCAACCTTGACAATGACAGAGAGAGAACTAGCATAATTCTATGGCTAAACCCAACCTCTATCTTCCCTTATGCCAAGCACTGTAAGTATAGATAGTAAAGGGCTGTTGTATATTGAGTCTGGGATAGGGTGGTCTAAAAGAGAAATACGGAAATCTAATATGCTTTGGTCTAGTTGTTGTATAACAATAGTGTCCTAGGGGGTCTGTAGGAGATGTTGACATAAGACCTTCAAGCAGTCTGTCTGGTCTGCTGTCTATACCACAATGGGCTTGTTGCTGTTGTCCCAGTTATACACCCAGAAAATATGCCCCAACAAACTCTTCCATATACTGATCTAGTGGTCTATTATATAATGTTCAAGGCAGGGCTCAAATGGCTTGTTTGGCTTTCTGTCCATAGCTTTCTGGTTGATCTTAAACAGCACTGCAATCCTGGCCTCTTTATACAAGCATGATTTCCAGGCTTAAAGGACAAGCCGGTGGAGGCTTTCCTAAGCAATGGTAAGTATCTTAGCTAGCTTCCCATCCTTTTCTTGAAGCCAGCCATCAGTTGCTCTTAGTGATATTATATGACATAGCCTCTCTGCCTTAAGGTCAACAAGATGGCTTGCCTAACCAGTGTGATTTAGCCATGGGCTTGGGGCTAGCTTTTCTTTATTTTCAAGAATGGTTGTTATATGGTGCTGAAGTTGGGAATATTTCAAGTTGAAGGAAGAAATGAGCCTCTTGTCTTGGTTGGGCTGTTGTTGTATGACAGCTGTGTGTACAGAAGAAGGAAGAATGACTTCAAAGAGTGCTGAGCCATGTTGGCTCTGGAAGAACTGTTGACATGGGACACCTGACCTCCATGGCATGTTGAATGGTTGTGACCCTTTGACTTGGTGACCTTTTTTGTTTGGGTTGACCCAATTATGCATTGTATAACAGTGTGTCTGCATAGTCTGGATGTTGTGGATAACATATGAGCAAGAGTTACACTTTAACCCATTCAGCAAAGGAGCTTGAAGTAGGTCAATTGCTGGGATGGGTTGTATTGGGATTGTGAAATTCTTAAGCTCTTGTTGGTTGTTCCAAAGGGCTGTTGAGCTTTTACAAGCTCTGATAATATCTACCCTTTTTGATACTGGGAGAGATTTGTGTGTCGTACGAAGGTGAGTTGTAATCTCATCAACTGGAATTGCTTGCTTACAAGGCTTGCAAATAAGAAGGTGGAATAGAAGAAGGATAGTAAAAGGCTCCATCTTAAGAGTGGTGGAGTTGAAGAGTAGAGAAGATAGCATTTGACCATCATGAATTGAGTTTGCATGTGTAGTCATGTGAGTGGCTATGCTAGTGTGTTGGCATGTGAGTGGACTAGTGACTATGCTAGTGGCTGGAATTGTGGCTGTGTATGTGCACGGGGTCCAGCGCCAAGATCACAGGGGGTCACCCCATCAAAACCACCCAAAACATACCCAAACTTCAACATCAAATATCTGGCTCTATATACGTCGCACGAAGCTGTAGTTCTCAGCGTTTGAAGCCTGAAGCAAGGGCTTTCGATGCATCTACTTTTATTGGTTTTTCTCAAGGATAATCAAATCAATTCTACCCCCTGTTTTGCAAGTGGGTCCACCACTTTGGTGCAGTTTTAAATCAATTCTACTACAATTGAATTGGGAATACTGGTTAGAGAGTTTGTATGCCAAGGAGCTAAGCTCCTTGCAGGTGCAGGAACTCCCACATGGAGCGAAAGCTCCTAGCAGGGAGCGGGAGCTCCCAGCCACACCTGTGGCCTGCGCCACAGGGCTGCGCCACACTGCATTTATGCGACACCCTCTCTCTCTGCCAGTCTGTCTGGCAGCGTAGAAACAGGTGTGATGGCCGCTTCCGATCATTACATGCAGGAAACCCCGCTCTTCACCACATTCCCGCCCCGTGCGAGACGCAGATCGCGGATTGAGAGATTTGCCAGACTTTGCAACGACTGAAGCCTCAATGTCAGCAGAATTCCAGTACCAGTACCAGCCGCTGCCGCCAGCCGCCGAGTACGGCCGCACACCCCCGTTCACTCGCATCATCCGCCTTGCATCCGCCCCAAGCCACGATGATCCCCTCATCGCCGCACTCGAGCTTGTCGATGTGTCCAACACGACCCCGTACGAAGCGCTGTCGTACACATGGGGCACCGACCCGCCCAGCGACTACCTTTGGCTGAGCGATATTCCCCTGCCCATCAAGCCAAATCTCGAAGCTGCCCTGCGCTCGCTGCGTCTGCCCAACATGATACGCCGACTCTGGGTTGACGCCGTGTGCATCGACCAGAGCAACGTCGACGAGAAGTCGCGACAGATCCAATACATGCGTCTGGTCTACAAGCATTCGGCGCGCGCTATCATCTGGCTCGGCACCAAAACCCCGGGCGTCGAGCAGGCTTTTGAGACGGCGTCGCGTTTCTCACGTGCCATGGACGAGCTCGAGGGCGCTGCAGCCGCTACCGCGAGCAATGACCTCGACCCGGAGACAGTTGAAGCTTACCTCCTGAGCGTTACTTCTGACCTACCGCCCACCGCGCTGCAGTACCTTCATGATTTGTTCGAGAGACCGTACTGGACGCGCATGTGGTGTATTCAGGAGGCGGTTGCCGCCCCATGTCAGTGCTAATCAGGGTCCTTAGTCCCCTTTTGTCCGTTTCTGCAGTCTCAAGGGGCCAGAACAGAGAGGCCGCTCCTGAGACACAAGGGAACAACCCAGAACGTAAGACAAAGCTGACGTTGGCCACAGGGGCCGTTATTCGCGTCGAGGAGCTTGAGATCTCCTTCCCCGAACTCATGTCCACGACACTCATCGTGACTGAGTGGCGGGCCAAGGTCGCCATTGACAAGCCATTCGTGATGTGGCATCGCATATACCTCCAACGACACGCCCGACACCCCCTGGCGCCGTCCGAGGTACCAGGCTCCGTCGGCGATCTACTCGACGTCCTCCAGACCGCCCGTGGCTTTCAAGCCACCGACATACGCGACAAGATCTTCGCTGTCATGGGAATTTGCGACGAAGGCCTCTCCCCCGTCCTCGCCCTCACACAAGTCGACGGGGCCTCCAACAGCGGGCGGAGAATGCAGATTCTCCGGAACGCCATCACCGGCTTCAACGACTCCATGCAGCGCCACGGACCCGATCCCGAGTGGGGTACCCCCCGAGCGCTTCGGCCCGACTACAGGAAGGATGCCGTGACGGCATACACCGACATGACCCGCTTCCTGCTGCGCAAACCTCCCCGCCTTCTCAACGTCCTGCATCACGTCCAGCACAACACGGACCCTACCCTCTCCCAGGACGAGTACCCATCTTGGGTCCCCAAGTGGTTCGAACCCGCCACATGTTTCCCCTTCAGGGGCGCCTTTCTCGCCGGCCAATGCGACGGTCACTTCCGCTACTTTGCCGACATCCACGACAACCCCATGCGCGGCGAGGCCCTCCGTCCTCGCGTCCTCTCCCTCGATGGATTCCACGTGGACATCATCGACAAAGTCAGCGACATCATGAATTTCGGCTTCTCCGATGACAAGCTCACGATATCTGCAATTCAGGCTGCCTGGTCTCAGCTATTTTCTTTTCCCATGTTCGCGGCCAACACTCCCGCCTACAGGCACCGCCCAGCTGAGCCCCTGGAGGCGGCCTTCTGTAACGCCCTCGCTGCAAGCCCGCTGGGGTTCATCACGGCCTCGATGGTTCATAATTCTCGATGGGGTAACTGGTCCAATGCCCTTCCAGCCAACCATATGCAGGAAGGGAGAGGCGAGGGCCCCATCACGGAGGAGTGCCAGAGGGAGATTTCTGCCTTTCTGGCACATCTCTCGCTGGTCGGGGGAGGCGAGGTACCCGTACTAGTGCCGGAGACCTGTGTGACTTTCATGGGCGCCGTGAGGATGTATTCGCTGAACAGGAGAGTGTTTCTCACTCGGGGTGGCCGTGTCGGGATTGGGCCTAGTGTAATGCGGCCTGGAGACGAGGTTACTGTTTTATTAGGGGGTAAAGTGCCATTTGTGCTTCGTCTGAGGCAGGATCATCATGTTTTCATGGGGCCTTGTTATGTGAGGGATAATGATATCATGTGGGGGGTCGAGACGGAGAAGATGTTGTTTAGGAAGGCGGGGGCGTTGCCTAGGGTTACGTTTGAGTTGAGGTGACACGATGATGTATTCCGGGAAAGGAGTTTCCGAGCTTTGTCGGGCTGATCCAGGAATCATACATATTTTGCAATCTTGTGAGAAACCCACCATCTATAATCTACCATTTATTACATAGGAAAAGCAGGCCAGAATTTCCCTCAATGTCATCCCAAATCTGGTTCAGGGGCTAGCTTCTCCGCCGCTCGTGTCAGTCCCACTCTCATCGTCAAACTCGACCTCGTTCCCATTTTCGTCTTCTTCATCCTCATCGGAGTGCAGGTCCGGAAACCAGACCCCGTTCACAACCTCTCCTTCATTCTCATCAGAGACCTAGTTGTCTTCATCCTCGTCCTCGTCTTCATCCCCGCCAAAGCCCCAGTCCTCTTCGTCCTCGTCGCTCTGATGCCCTGCTGCTGCCAACTCCACGGCACGTAACTCCTTATCATCAGCTTCTTTTATCTGCTCTAAAGATGCGTATGTGCCTAGGCTTAGCTGGGGTGTGCCGGGGCGACTGGCGCTTTGTAGCGTGTGCTGACGCCATGTTAGGAAGACTGTGACCCTCCCTGAAGTCATGTTCGACGACTCCGACTCTCTTATGCTCAGCCCCCACGTCTTCCTCGAAGGTATCCTCTTTAGGCATCGGGCCTTTAAAGCACCGAGTCTGACCTGCCCTGATGCAGTAAGCAGGCTCGACATAGATCTACACGGTCCGGCACGCCCACTTGGCAACAGCGACGCTAGCTCGACACCACGAGACAACACGCCAAGGCCTTCCACATCCAGCCTCACTGCGCAGCAAGGCTTGGGAGGGACCGGTGACGGGCCTGGAGCAGAAAGCCCGTGGGCAGGAAATCGGCTGGAACCCGTCAGTACCCATGGTGAATCGCTTATCCTGTTTCCCGACAAGACCCCATCCACACCAAGCGTGGAAGGAGGCGTCGAAGAGCTTGGAGCATCGGCACTGCGGCCTGCAACCCGACAAGCGTGCAGCGTAAGCGACAATCAGCAGCGCAGTACACAGGCAGCCTCCGGTTCACTCCAGAGGATAGTGGTAGAGCGTCCATCCAGCAGCGGCACCATGACTCATGGGGTTTCTCCTTCCAACAACGCACAGTGTAACCCAGCACTCACACCCCAACATCACCCAGCCGATAGGAACCGCGGACCTCCTCGTTCACTCCCTACACCACCCGCGTCGCAGCCCCAACCTTGGCCAAATGGCCAAAACCACGCACTCAACGTGTCACCACAGTCCGACCCAAGCTCATCCGTGGGGGCAACACTCCACCAGGCGGTCCCTCTAAACAGCCACATAGTCGCGGATCTTTCCGAAGACGATGGTGTCGGCCTTCATCTATCTACGTCTCTTCGCCAGCGCCGCAAACCGAAGACCCGGTTGCGGGACTCACTTTACCAGCGCTTTCTGGGTCTGTTGAAGAGCAACTCGCGGCTTTGATCGAATTTGGCAGTGCTCACTGGCCTAAAGACGATTTCCTCCAGTTTCGGCCCGGGGAAATGATCCGTGGAGGTGTGTTGGATCAGCTGTTGACTGTGGAACTAAATCAGTTGGCAAAATACGCCTCGAAATACGCCTTGGGAGTCCCACCTCAGAGGGCAGCAAAGACCACGGCAAAGGATGGTATCGCCATACTCGTCATACCCTACAATATTAGCGGCATCCACTGGGTCATCGCCATTGTTGACAGAATACAAAAGACGTTCACAGCTTACGGTATGGACAAGGATAAGCTGAACGAGTGCAAGGCAGCCTATGAAGACGCACTTCAAGTTGGCCCCCTCAAGGCAACTTCGTGCCTTCTTCAGGATTTTTCCTATAACACCCGCGCTTTTCGGTGTTGTGATGCCTTGGCCAAGTACCTTGGGACACGATCGGCAATAATTCATGACGAGCATGCTCTTCGGTTGTTTTACCTTCAACGCCTTTTGCAGTCTCGCCTTCCTACTTCCATTGAGGACGAGTCGCCGGGCACTGAGCGGTACGCAGACCAGCTCACAGGTGTGAGGCTTTTCGACACGCCAGTCCAGTCACAGGCCTTCGCCTCGCCTGAGAATAAACCGTTACTCACAGGGTTGGTCGACAGCCCAACAACAGTTGCGGCCATTCTGGAGCTTCGACTAGTAATAGACCGAGATTAATAGTAGATACGCACATCCGAGCGGTAGTCTTAGAGCCACCTAGACGAGGTACGTTTAGCGCTATGCTAGGGATCAACCATGCCACGCATCAGGAGCCAGGAGGAGACGGGGCTGGAGAGGCAGATTCGTGGGAGACCGAACTAGAGTTGGCACGACAGCTCAGTTTGCTCAGTCAGTTGCCAGACGCAGCGGTTTCAGCAGATACAAGCCAGGGCAGCGCACCAGAGGACGAGGCAGCAAGCCGGCCTGAACCTCCCCAGCACGGCGAACCGCCAACCTCATTGGCTGATAAGACACTGACCGAGCCAGGCGTGTCGCAGCTGATGGAGCTTGATTCCCCACTTGTCAGTTCTGCACTCGATTCATTCGGCCTGATGCACTCAATCTACCGCGGACGTGACACAGCCGTATTTACATCGGATACAAGCTACAACGCCCAATGGCAGAGAGTGTCTGAGCGGTCCGCCGAGGCCGAGACCTCAGTCGGATTTGAATCGCTTCATCTGCTTGCTTCCATGTGCGAAGAAGGAAACCGACTCGAGTGTATCAACGCAGGCCAGTACGACGAACCTACCGATAACCCAACAACGGCTGCGCACCATTCTGATGACAACGGGTCTGACGAGGATCACCAGAGAGTCGACTCGACCGACACAGCCGCACCAGCTCGGAAGCGACAAAACAACGTCAACGCCGCTCTGGCCGCCGGTTCCGGGGCCAGAGGGGCAAATGTACAGGAGACACCACAATCTACCAATGCTGCTGAGCAGGCAGCAAGGCTGCCAGAGACCGAACGAGCCACACACAGTGGTTACGTTAATCCCGCGCTCGTCGGATTTATATCGGCTCATGGCGAGTTTCAAGACGCCGTGGCTTCAGCAGATACAAGTCAGGACACCCGGTCACAGCCTTCCGCATCCAGCTTCACCGGGCAGCAAGGGTGGCCAAGCGTCGTGGATCTTGAGCACATGTTCGGTCGGCCGTACGATGATTACCTCAGCCTCACTGGGTTTCAGCCAGATAGCTCACAGAGAGTCGTTGATCTTGAAGTTATGTGGGGGCCGTTGGATAATGGAAATCTCACTGGATTTCCGACAGACGCCGGAGAAAACAACCACCAGGAAGATGCGGACTTGTTGGGAGTGAACAGATATTTCCAAGAATTCTCACCCTCGCCGTCTCTAGAATAGTGTTCGTATACAGCTGGTATCTCCGAACTTCTTCAGATCATGCGATGCGCAATGCAGTAGAAACAAATGTCGCGATCCTTTTCCGCATCCTCCCTTAGGAGCACCTGCTCCCCCGACCGAAGAAAGATCATTTCTCCCACTCGACACTTGAACCAGTATTCGGTGGTGTCACCAGCAGTAGGAATGATACGGCCCTTAAAAGGGGGTTCCTCCCGCATTGCAATCACCGGGTCGGTTTCCTGGGCGCCTTCACTGTCTCTCGGTTGAGGCCTTCGGACAAATATAAGTATCGCAACGATGCCCCCCGAGATCTTCATGCCCTGATGTCGAAGCCAGAATATGTTGGCATTGTATATATCTCGACCGATCCCGAACCCCTCCCCCTTCGCCCATTTGAATAAGGTTTTTTTTTAAGACTTTTTTAGTGTTAGATGTACAACTTTATTCAGGTCTAACAAACCATGATTTCGTGAAATTCAATATTTAGCTCCTGAGCTGAGTGGGGCCGTGATAGAATTTGCAACCTCAAGTTGTTAGTGTCCTCCACGGGTTCCATATCTTCGATATAGCAGGGAATAGCCTCAGCTAGGCTCCGAAGTCGAGTTGTGATCCATTCAGCCTGCGTCCGGAGGGTTTTCAATGTCGGCTCGTCCGTTTGTAAGTTGGCAGTCGTGATGCTCAAGATGTCGGCAGCACGGACGACAGGCATGTTGTTGTCTCGTGATCTGTTCCCAAGAAAAATAAATGAAGGAGAATACACAAAGTGGAGAACGGCGTGCAGAGCCTCCTTGTCAAAGGTAACTTAGCATTGGGCACGACGTGGGTCGTCCTTATCTTATGAGACAGCTAATCGCACCGCATTGCACGTGAGTGAAATCGTGACTGTATTTTTCCTCTCACAACCGACTTACAAAAGAAACCGACCAATCAAACTTCGTCTACCGACCCTCTCAGCACACCAACATCACCGCTCATCTCTCAAAAACCTTGACCTCTCTTTTGGTCCGGTTCAGCCTCCATCATGGCTTTGACCAAATCACTCACTGCCTCGTTTTTCTTCGAATCACTAGTTGAGCTGTTTGTAGCCTATCCATTTCTTGTCAGTGCAGCTTGATTAGCTTTCAAGACAACTTACCGGCGATGGCGGAGTAGGCGGAGGGGGATTAGGCTGGGGCCCCCCGAGCTTCTTTCAGCCGACGATTATCCGCTGACCCCCATACTAACCGAGGGGCTGCGGGGTCACGGTGCCAAAAAAAATCGCCGGTGCAGAAAGAGGAACACAGGCCATACGCCGGCTTCGCCTGCCTTCAGCTGCCTTCAGCTGGCCGGCGGTAAGTCATGGCAGAACGTAGCTTTGTGGTCTGTGCGGAGTCTTCCACCCGCAAGTAACCAGCAGCCTCCATACATTGAACGCTGTCGAGCGGGATTGCCGAGCCCCTCCGTCGCATCATCCGATCCATTGCTCCCGCCTCGGTTCACGGAACCGCTCCGTCGTCGTCCCGCAGCCGGAGGAATCAAGTTTGCCGTACCCGGCTTCGCATCGCCACGTAGTGGCCAAGCCGTCGCGCCTGGGAGCCGGCCAAAGCACGAAGGCAGAAGGAGCGCAAATAGGGCACTGAAAAGACAATCCATTCAACAAGCCCGATGGATCCCCGACACTTGTCTCGGTTGCACGTCCCCGAGACCCCTCTCTACGAAACAGTGCCACGATAATACTTTGCCGGTACACTCAGAATAGCAGCTCGAGAACCAGCGACCGAACCTGCCCGTGGGCCCGCCCGTGAGCCCGCCGCCGAACGAAGCGAACTGGGGGAAAAACCTCACCCCAGACCGCCACCCAGCGCGGGCCCCTCGAGAAATCGCGCGTGACCACCTCCGCCACGACCTGCTCGGCAAGTCGCCTGTGATGGATGAGAGCCCCTTCGCCGTCATCGTTTGCACCCCTACCTCCGATGCCTCGTCCTAACTCCCCGGCCCTCAAGAATTTGTCACGATGGTTGGAGTACAACCAACCCTCTTCCCTTCCTCTTCACTATAACGACTGACCACCTGATTCAACAGCTAGTCACTTGGTTCGTATGCTACATGGAACTCTACCCCTCCACGCCAGCCTCAACCGTCTTCTCTTGCCCCGACAATCCCTTACCGTACCCAGGATAAGCGAGAGCCCTGGCGTATGGGCTTTGGCGCACCCTGACACGGCCCGTCAAACCCCTGGTCAGGAAGAGTCCTTAACATATACGGATCACTCCCACACGACACCGCACCAATCCTCGCCCGCGGCGCCAGCCTGTCCGGGGAAGACAGATGGGCTTGATGGCCGCCCCCCGCCCACTCACGACGAGGGTAGGAGCGTAAGGAGTGCAACCAACCATATGTCTTCACATCGATGACGCGGCATAATGGTAAGATATAAGAGAGCCAGTCTTCTGGTTGCCCCGCATGTCGCGTCATAAGCAATCTAAACATCGAGCTTTTCGTCATGGCGGACCTGTCAAGCGCAGAACAGCGCACTCCGCCTACCGCGATTGCACCACTCTACAACTGCGGTCGCCAAGTGAGGCATTCCAGCCAATCGACGAATATCTAGCCAAGATTGAGTTCCGACATCCCGGTACATTGCAGAGTGTGGATCTGGAACTTGAGGCTTGCCAGAAGAGAGCGCGTTCCCCTTCCCACCTCTAACCAACTGTCCGCACCCCGTCCCGGCGATCAACAACGCCCAATCCAGCACACACCGTCACATCTATTTTCACACGTCATCAGCAAAACACCTCGAAACGTTCTCCACGACGGACTGCAGCTCTCTCGTAAAATCGTCTCTTCGTTGCTTCTGCGGCACTCCTCGCTTCCTCTTTCGACACTGGCTGTTGGGGCTGATTGAGCTAAGAGGTTGGCTGCCGCGAAACTGCGCGCGTTCGAAATCTGTAACCATGAGGCTCCCACTAGTTGTATCGTACAATATGTTGCGTGGCTCTGCGTCGCCGTGGAGGACGTGCAGCCGATGCAGTCCGGTAAAGACCGCACTGATCGCGTCTGTGGTAAGCGTCTTGTCGATTTGACTGATGCACTTGGATAGAGGTCGCCCCGCCCAGCTGAGAAGCAGAAAGTGCTTGAAAACACCGCCATCGTGATAGTATGGGAGGACCAAATCTATCAGGCCGAGGCACACCGGGGTGTACTTCCCCTGGACAGTGCGAAGCTGGCCATAAACTTGTTCCTCGTGCTGCAGACGCGCAAGGTTTGCCGCCTCCACGCCCTTAGCGACGAGGGTGTATCCATAGGTCGATAGTCGGACTTTGAAGAGCGACCCAACAGCCCCGGACACGTAGAGCGGCGTAGAATCCGCGTCAGGGCCGCGGTCTTTAGCCAGCTGAGCGCGAAGGAGACGCAGAAACTGGAGTGAATCAATGTGCTTCAGCCCGTGGCTACGAGCATTCGGGCAAGACTTTTCCATTGGTCGGCCATATGCCAATCCCAAGAGACATCGCTGGGTGCAGTACGGCTGGTCCTGTATTCTTCCCCGTGCCGTATTGCCCTGCTGTCCTCCTCTACCGTGCTGTCCTTTTGGTCTGCCGGAGCCTTTGCTTATGCCGGTATCCTTCTTACCGGAGCGAGTGGACCGGTACCCAGTAGGTGAAGGAGGGGCATCCTCTTCGTCATTGTCATTATCCCGAGAAGTACGTTTAGTGTCGGGCTGCTGGCAGTGTGAACGGGTGCGAATCGGCGAGCGTTCGAAACCGCGCCAACGCTGGGGTTTGTAGGGGGAGGCGCGTTCTTTGTCTTTGCGGACCGATGAGGGGATTTTGCTCAGCACATCATCGTACTCCACAGCCCAAGTGTTGAGGCCTGCAGCCGCGTCGTGCCAGGACAATGGAGGTGGTGCTGTGCGAAGGGCCTGGAGGATGAAGGCGAAGACCTGCGCGACAGCAGTACGGTGAAGCTTATTCTCATCGTCGTTGATAACGTCCAGGTTCGGCACACACACGTGGTAATAGACTGTGGTAGGATCGTCCGGGATATGAAGAAAGACGAAAGTCTGCCCCGTGCAGATGTACCCATATTGGATCCCCTTGCCAATCATGTAGGAGAAGAGCTGAGTGACGACGGCGGCGGCGAGCACCTTCGCCGCGAATGCAAAGCCTTCGCCATCCTTGTTGATCACGTCTCGCTCCGGTTGGATCTCGGACTTCAGACCTGTAACAACCTCGTCCTGGCTCAGCTTGTGTGGTGCTTTGTACTCGATTGCCGTCGTTGGGATGTTTCCGCCGTTCGATGTTCTGTAAATGCAGAAGTTGTCCGCTCGATTTCCTTTCCCCTTCCCTTTCGTAGGACGGCGGGGGTTGCGGGCCGCCGCGGTTGGCGTAGGCGTTGCGCCTCCAGTACTGGCTTCGGTGAGGGACATATACTCGAGATGTTCGGAGAGATTGTCGTCAGTGGTGCCGAGATTTGTGTGGCTCTCGAACGTCACGACTCCCCGCAGGCCAAGGCGGTCTCGCAGCAGTGCGTTTTCGTATACCGAACCAACCAGCTTCTGCACTGCATTCTCGACGACGTCGCGCTCGAAGTATCGGAGCGCGTGCTCGCTGCTGATGGGGCTGATCAGAGACCGCACGTAGTCCAATTGGTGTTGGGACGGGAATGCAAGTTGAGAGGTAAAGGACGGCTCGGAAAGTTGGTCCCATATGCTCTGTTGCCTTGCTGGAAAGTCATCCCATGGTACAATGCGCTGAGGGTAAATTCGGCCGACGGGATTGGTTGTGTCGCCTTGTGTTGTCAAAGAACGGTCGGTGACTACCTCGATGGCAAGACTGAGAGTGTGGCAAGCCTCAAGATACGACGCGAGTGTCTGTGGCTGCGATGTCTTCGCGACTTCTTCTGCTTCTTCGCGTCGGCGTTGCTCCTCTTCGCGTTGGCGTTGCTCATCCAACGCGCGACGCTCAGCCCCTTCGCGCAAACGTTGCTGCTCCGAGGCTCGCCTCTCGGCTTCTGCGAGAGCCTGTCGTAATCTCGCGATCTCGTTGTCAGCCATCTCGATTGCGGCGAAGGTCGGTCTTGTTTATCTGGGCAGAAGGTGGCTGATGCGGTTTGGGCTTCGCGAACAATGGCATGTTCGCTTAGCTTGGCAGCGGAGCCGCAACGAACGCACGGGCAGGGTGCGGGGTTCAAAGGCACATATTGTTGGAAAGTAGGCACTTCGATTCAAGGATTAGATTCGATTGCCCCACAACTAACGGTGATGCAAGACAGGGCATCACTTAAATACAAATTATGCACAAGGCCCGATTTTACCGCCGTTTTCGGCCTTTTCCGCATTCAGATTGCTCACCGTTTCCGGCTCCCTGCATTTTGACCTGTTTTCCTGCATCCGGACCCTTTAGCTGCATTCGGCCTACTTCCAAGTGGGGCCTCAAAGCCACGCGCATTCAGGCATGATGTACTGCAGGTACCGAGCCTTTGTACCCCACGAACCGCCTCCAAATATCGAGGGTCTAAAACTGGTTCTTAGATTTCTGTTTCCTGCTCACCACTTTGCTGGATGCTGGAGAGCCACCAAAATTGCTCCCAACCCAATGTTTAAGAAGCTGCGCCTGCGCCTCTCTAGCGATGCATTCTCTTCATCGAAAGGATTGCAAGTATATCGCCTACCAGCCTCTCCTGCTCTGATGACCGTCATTGTCTCCTTTCTCTGCCCTCCTATGCTCAACTTACCAACTGTATTGATCGTCATTGCATGAAGATGGCACGTCACCGCCACAGGCCCGACAACGATTACTCGGACGGTTTGAACTCGGACTCTTTATATGATGTGTGCTTGTTGGATGAGGATGAGGTGTTTGATACTGAGACTGATTCTTGCAAACCAATGTTTAGGCATAATCAAACACCTTCATTATTCTATTTTGGAAGGGTTGGTTTTGAACAATTCTTTCTGTCCTTCAGTTTTTCACTAACAAAACCAATGGAATTTAAGCATATAGAGAAAATAGCCCGTGTGCCTCTGGGTCTCTAGGTCTGGCAGTCTCGCGCCGGGGCAATGCTGTCTCCCGCTGTGGGCATCCCAGAGCCGGGAAACACACGTTTCTGGTGTGTTCACACTTTTCTCTGTCCCTTCCAATGGTACCTCATCGATGCGCCCCGTCGGGTCCACAGACCCCGTGTCCTATCATCCCGTGCCCTGGATGTCCGTGAATGGAGGGCCCCGGGGCTGACTTCGCTAGCTGAAGTTGGGAGGACCATCTGCCGATATCGTTGCTCCTCGAAACCAGGTTGTTTAATCTTATCTATATATTCTCATTCGCCCTGCTCTTACTAATCTCTAATTTTTCACCACCGTCGAGATAAACAACTTGTTCAGCAGTAATGTACGATTTTACCCAGGTACGTGCTTAATCCCTGCCATCTTATATTACTGACCGTTGATAGCAAGAGTATTCGTGCGGCCACTTCTGGTGGATCGCATCCAAATGGTGCAGAGATTATACACTTACGTATAAGAGATGCCAACCAAACATACACTTCGAGTTTAGGCAAGAAATATCCAGAAGCAGTTCCTAAGATGCAGTCTAACACCCCATGTAGAGCGGAGGAGATCTGTGGAGAGTACAAACCAAAGGCCTACCCTCCCTGGGAGAACATGATTAAGCGGTCCGATAAAAGGACCTTCTTATTTGTGAGCAAGAACTGATGTTAAGTTGCCAAAAAACCTCGTTTAAGCTGTAATCATATAATCATACCTGGGGTGCAGTTCTGGGGTGCAGATCTGAGTTGCGGTTCCCAAGCCATATCTGGTTGCTTTGTTTTATGTCCTTCTGAGGAATTGTAAATTCGTGTGCTGGGCCGTGGCCGTTGTGGTGGTGACTAAGTGGAAGCCTGCGCTTCCTTACATCTTCTCATTCCTTTCTGCTTTACCCATCGACCTGGATTCTGCCCCCCCCCCTCTTGCTTGTTACGTGTATGCCATCCCATCCTGTGAAATGCGCTATCCTCTAAGATGATCTACGGCATGATGGTTGGCACCTGTTGTACGGGTTCACTCCACGATGGTTGTCTCTTGGTCAGGCAGTCTCACGTCCAAGTTCGCATTATTCTGCGCTGGCTGATTTTCGACAGTGACCTCCCCTTCTACAACCCATCTCCCAGCCGAGGAGAAAGACGGGGTTTCGCTTCGGGTTTCGCGGTACGTTCATGCGCTCTTCCTCCGCCTTTCACTACCTGCCATATATCGTCATGGTTGCTTTTCAGAAGCCTAAGTTGCAATGTAGTATGAAGAGTGGGCAGTACAGAGTTAGTACGCCTGGGTTGTTCTTCGATCTTCTCCACGGGAGGCGGACGCGAGAATTACCAATAGGGTGACCTTACATCTGACTCATCGCTATCTCGGCTGCACTACGATAAACAAATTGAACAAAGCCGTAACCCTTGCCGATAAGGATCTTAACATATATAATCTCCCCGAAGCCTTGGACTGAAGAAGCACTCGGGCAGCCCCGGAAGCGACGGAGGTGTGAAGACAATAATGCCGCATCTCATGCGGAGGGTTTCCCTAGTACGCTTCCTTCACCGCCCACGACACAGCCTCAAACTTGGTTAAATAGGCAATTGCACATGCTAGACGACAGCAGCGCCAACTCACCGGCGTTTTGGAGGGATAACAGGGCCAGCTCGTTCGACGCTGACATGAGGTCACTTCTGCGAATCGATCATGCCACGCAGCAGGGGCTAGGAGGAGTGCAACTAGGTGACCAGGCTGCAGCGGCAAACCTGTGGGAGGCCGAAAACCAGCTCGAATATATGGGGATAAACACCCGCGCTCTGGCTGGACCCGACGGCGGGGATAGCTCGATGCATCTTCGGTTACCACGGGCAAGGAACAGCCGCATTTGCATCGAGTACAGGTTACGATATCTCATTTGATCTCGAAGCAATTGCAGCGGTACAGCATTTTATGGAGCAGACCTCGACAGACTTCAACTCAGACATCCTGGGCAGCGGCACAGACTCTCTTGAACCGAGAACAGTTCAACCTACGGAACACCCTGCAGTGATATCCAGCGCCCCTGCTGGGTTAGAGCTGCTGTTGCAGGCACTCGGTGATAAACTGGAGGAGGAGGCACTCGGTGAGAGATTGGACGAGCAGTTGGATGTCTTCATGGAAAAGCTGCTAGACTACAACCCGGAAATGTGACAGACCGGAATCCGAGCTGTTTTTCACAATTTATCTACCGGGTATTTAATGACAGGTAGCTCTGTAAGATTCAAATACTCTCCCCCGCCTCAATACGGTCATCATCACCCTGTGTGGCCGCTGTGAACTGAAAATAGTTGTAATGCCGGTCTGGTGCACAACACCCACCCCAGTTCTACACGCCGAGTCAGGGATCCCCCCGATACGCATCCTCCTTGAAGAAAAGAGACGCGGCTATGCGAGAAGAGTCTTTAACACCCTTGGCAACGAGAATGGAGAGCAGCATCCCGTAGCCAGACGGCTCAAGGAGGCGCCTGGGAGGGGGGACAGGCCCGACAGGACCCAGGCCATAAGGCTTGAGACAGCGGCACGGGATGAAGGGTGGACCCCCCCGAAGCCACAGCGGGCCAGGATAGTGCCTGTGGCCCGGAGGCCCTACGGCACGGCCTGTGGGAGCTGCTACAAGGCCCCTGCCAAGTGCGTAGGGGAGCTGCCCTGCGAACGCTGTGTCAGAAGGGGGCAGGAGTGCATCTGGGTAGAGCGGAAAAAGCACCCAGTCGGCCATAACGATCCAGAGCCAGGGCAACCAGGCGTATGGAACCGGGCCGACGCCAGCCAAGAGTGGTGGGAAGCCAATCGACCAGGGAACTACACCTACTGGAAGATCAACTTCACACGGAAGCCCCCGCCAGAGCTCAGGCTCCCGCGCAAGACCCTGGCGCTCCGCCTCGCCGAGAGAACCGGCCATGGGGGCCACCGGTCCTACCATGAAAGGTTCAAGCACGACCCAGAGACCTGGAAGCCCTGCGCTTGCGGCCTGCAGAAGAACCAGGGCATGTCTTCAAATGCCCGCTCAACTCTAGAGCCCACCCGGCTGATGGCAAAGGATCCCCGCTGCGCTACATGTGGCGCAACAAGAAGATGCTTGCTCTCCTTAAGGAATTTTGGAGCAAAATCACCCCTGGAAGAAAATACAGGGGCACATTGGGAGAAGAAAATATCCCACAGATTGCAGAAGAAGAAGCTTGGGCGCAGGCGCATCAAGAAGGAGAAGGCTAGGCTAAGGCCAAGATTGATCAAAGGAGGCTTTTCTCTGTGGAGTTTTTGTGCATCTTAGACCGGAAGTAAGATGGAAGGGCAGGCGGGACCTTCAGTCGGCAATAGGGGTATGTTTTGTGCTAGGATTTCAGGCAGGAGGATCTCCTATAGTCAGATAGCGAGTTGGCGGGCCCTTCTGGCCCGCCACGTCCCAGTCGTCGCCGACGAAAACCAATGTTGCAGGTAGTTTCCACCCGCCACTAGCGTCATGGACCGCCCCGCTGTTGGTCCCTGCGCGCAGGGCCAGCCCACACCTTTTTGCCCATTCCAGGATCGGAATTCCTCTTCCTTTCCTTTTTCCTAGATAGGACAAATACAGACCTTTTACCCACACATGTGTTATGTCTGTTGCTCTCAACAGAATCTTATTGTCAGGGAGGTCCTCTGTCAAACGGACCTCACCGGTATTGTCACGCTCCAGGAGTCGCATTTCACAAGACCGCTAAGCTTAATCTCTCTCGGCAGCTGTCCATATGAATGTTTGGCGGTGGGAAAAAGACAAGCAGGTTCGCGAAAGGACGGCTAATGTTGGCGGGACTGGAGGCATAGTAAATCAGCAGGGGAAACTTGGGTAGCTGCTAGACAGACGAGAATTACCTACCGCAAGTAGCTGTCGAATTTCATAGTGTGGACCTTGGTCGGTCTAATTGAGGGTATAGAAGGTGGTTATTGTTGTCGTTGTCGTCGTCAAGGTGTTGCCTTTGCCCAACCCCGCATGTTGGTCATTGTCTTGGCGCCTGGACGGCAGGTGACAACCGCACATAATTCAAGCATCGTCATTGGCGGTGTTTCCGCTGGTGTGCATCAGATATTCTTTTGGAGCGTAGTCGTGCGACACGCAGAAACTGCATTGCTGAGGGAATGGTGGGAATTCAGGACGAGCGCGCGGAATACATGATGCTATTGTCTAGATAGGCGAGCAAAGGGCATGTTGAACTGGGAAGGAGAAATGCCAAGCTTGCTCTGGAAGAGTCATGTACTTGAGCAAGGGCAAGTCAGTACCTTCTTCACGTCATTGCACTGAAATCATGTAAGCATTGGGTCGCCCCATTTACCAAGTGCTACTACTTCATAGTACCTGCTGACAAGACGTCAGTATGTTAAACAGTCATGTTTAGAAGCGGGCAAATGTCAGCCGATTCTGGCGTCGCGTCTATACCTTAGTGTTTCTCAAGTATATGTGGTCCGTGCCCAAACACTTCAAAAGAGTGCAGACCGGACGCCGATTTTGCTCCTAGCTGTAAAAGAGCGTATTCAGGAATTATACAAGATGGCAGAGCATAAGGGGGTTAGTGTAGAGCGAGCGAAAGCAGACAGCCTTAAGGCGCCGTACGCGATAAATGTAACACACGTACTGGTGGATGCAGTTTAGGTGCAAGACGCCGCCGGAGCTCAAGCTCCTACATCGGTTCCTCAACTTTTTGCAGAGCATACGGGGCACGGGGGGCTAGGGACCCTCACCTCTTCAACCACTATGTGCCAGTCACCCTGGGTGAAAGCCCCGCACAGTAAACCTAAATAATCAATAAAATTTGACTTCACGTATATGCAGAAGGGAAGATAGTGTATCTAGCCATGCCTAGGCTTTCCCTCATTACCCCGCATCTGGTTCCAGCAAACGAAACTTCAGCTTCCCAGCATTCTGCCCAAATGCAAAACTTAAGCAACTGGCAACACCAGCAATATTAGCAGATCTTGCAACAGTAGGTAGGTGCCATGCCCAACGCCCTCAAGCTAAACCACTAGGGACATAAGCATCATTAGCCAGGCAGCATACTTTCACGGCTGCGGAGGAGCCTCCCCGGGGTTGTGGGACGGCAGGCGGACAATCACGGCTCTCGTAGGCACCGCCTAGGGCTCGGCGATGGGGACGCATACATCTAACAACCCTATACCCGGGACACCTCATAATTGCGGAAGCATTGAGCCTACGTGATCTCTGATCATTACAACTCACATACAGTGGAGACCGAAATGAGTGTCCATGATTGATTTCGATGTTCAAACTTTCGGGCCGCTGGGGCTGACACAGTGCGCTGCTGCTGGCCATGAATCAAGTGGAACCCAGAACCGGGCTGCAGCTACAGCTCCAAAATTCGCGGCAGTCGATGGCCAGGGACCATGCACTAGCCGCTTTCGGCAATCGACGGTTGCGCGGCTCGGCACTGCAAGGAGATCGGCCGATGACAAACGAGCATATGATGACAACCCGATAGCTGCATAATCATGCACACATCTCTTAGGTGACAGAATCTAAGAACTCTTGATCCAGATATCGATCTCCTTCCGTTATCTCAGTCGCTTTGCTGAGCGTCGTCTCCGCAAGGTGTGCCTTATGACAGCTCACAGAGCACTTTGCGCCAAAGGGTCACCAATGCTTCGACAGTTCCACCTGGGCGTTTCCATCGTACTATTACCATTCGCAAAGCCATGTCCTTATCCCATATCGAGGCGATGCGATGATCGATCCGTTCAACGGTAGTAGGTGCGTTGTGAGTCGCCGCGCGTCGCGCGCGTCGCCAACGCTGTCACCGTACGGTACTAGAACACCTCGGTCGCAAGTGCTGTCGACAATCATCATCCATCTGCTATACTGCCACATAGCGAGCCCGACCAGCATACATGACAGCCGTGTGACTTGCCCACACCGCGCAGGCTGAAGAGAGAGCACTCAGGCAGCCGACTCGGAACATCGCTTAGCGCTCCGGTCGAGAATGTCTCCGCGGTCGAAATCGCGGTCGCGCGGAAAGGGAATGGTCGCGAATAGCAGCAGGGGTATCTCCGGTCGCTCTAAGAGGTTAGCAACGTGCGGGATAAAATCTGCCATAGCTCACGTCGTCAATTGCCCCAGAAAAGGGGTAGCTGGCCAGTGCTCAACCGTTCCGCTCAGCCCACAGGACCTCGTAGCCGCAGATCGATCTGCTCCTTTGCATGGCGAGGTGAGAGTGGCGGACAACGGCATGTCGGCGGTGATTGCGTTGGCCGTGGCGGCGGTCGCTGGAGCACACTGGTGGTCGCGGGATCCGATAAGCATGCACAAACAATCGGTCTGGAAAGGCTAAAATAGCTATGAGGGTGCAAGGGATTGACGGGTGAGCGCTTTGCATCTTCATGACAGCTTGAAGAAGACCGGGTGTTGGCCTGAACTGGAACAACTCGTGCGCTGCTAGAATTGCATTGAAGATGGATCGTTGCTTCGGTGGCGCGGGCGGCTGCTGGATGACGGGACGGCCTCTTCAGCCTCAGTTCAGTTCCAGCCACAGCCAGTGTGGCTTAACCCTGACTCAGACATTGACGACCCCTCAACTGGCTCGAAAAGCGGATAACCTCACGCCGACGAGTCGCAACGACCGCACCCGATGGCTCCACAACTCGCCCCGTCCCAACGTGAACAGATCCATGCTATGATACTCCGGGAGTTACCCAATGATGCAATAGCCGAAACCGTCGAGTGCAGTGAGCGCGCAGTCCGTAGAATCCGATCGCGACTCCGACGATTCGGAACCACGACGAGTCCCTGGAACCGAGTCGGTCGCGAGGCGAAGATTACCCCTCTGATGCGCGATGCATTATTTGAAGAGCTAGTGAAGCGACCTGATATGTTTCGATACGAGATGGCGCATTTCCTGCATGATACTTTCGGACTCAAGGTGTCCCCAACTGCCATTTCTCGAACTCTGAAGACTGAAAGATGGACCAGAAAGACCAACGGCCGCGTAGCAAAACAAAGAAACCCAGATCTTCATGAACTGTATCTCTATAAACTCTCTGACTGCCACTCATATCAACTAGTATTTATCAACGAGTCTGGCTATGACAAACGGAGCGGGCATCGACGCCAGGGCTGGGCGCCGAGCAGAGCGACGCTCATGCAGGTTGACGAGTTCAACCGCGAACAAAGGTTTCAGATTCTTGCTGCGTATACACAGAAAGGCATTGAGCTCACACGCATCTACACTGAATCTACAGATGCCGTAATATTCAAGGACTTCATTAAGCAGCTTCTGCACCACTGTGGTAAATGGCCGGCGCCCAAATCCGTGCTTGTTATGGACAATGCCTCCATCTATCACTCAGAGAGACTTGAGCAGATGTGCGCCGAGGCCGGGGTAAGACTACTTAAACTGGCGCCATACTCGCCGGACATGAACCCCATCAAGGAGCTCTTTGCAGAGATCAAGACATACATCAAACAGCAGCGGCACAGCCACGCTGACATCTTTAAGAAGGACTTCAAGACGTTTTTGAGGATGTGTGCTGATATTGTGGGTTCTCAGGCTGCAAGCACTGAAGGTCACTTTCATCATTCTGGCATTTCCATCGAGTATCCTTCTGAGTAACATAACAATGTAGAGCTATCGAAACAACTTGCATGTATCCATCCTTACATGAGTTCACATTTCTTCTAGCCAAGCCTTGACCTTGCTAACAAACTTGATGGCAATTCCCCGCTTGACACCCTTCTCAGCAAGGGACCTGGCTTCAACATCCTGAGCTAAGTACAGCCACTCAAGGTCCAGACCCTCCTCCAGTGCAATCTTACAAGCCTCCCGGTAGCCATTCTTCCAGGCCACGCCAGACACCCCCACGCAGAGCCATTCACAGTAACAGTGCATAGACTTATCAATCAGACGCGGAATCTTAAGCTTAGGCGCATGGCAAATGTATGAGTTGTCTCTAGTCTCTGGAGTCAACCCGGTGGACCAGCTAACCAAGTCCTGGTTACAACATGTAGGGATGACATTCGTGATATGGATCGGAGGGGAGCTCTCGGAGAAGGATCCTTGGCGCTTCCGCTTTCTATGCTCCAAGTCCTGCTGCTCCTTGGCATAGATCACCTCACGGATCCATGGCGGCACATCCCCATGGGTCCTGAGCATATTACCCTCCTCAGCATAGTCAACAAGCTTTGTCAGAACACTGGTATCAAGTTTATAGTGCTCCCTGTTATCTGGATCCCGCCAGCAGTACGTCCCTTGGCATGGAGGCCCGGTACACCGCATGAGACTGTAGACTTCTTTCCAGATAGTTGTCAGGCCGGCCGCTTCTTGTTCCTCAAGCAGCTCGGCTCTCTCTGCAAGCTGTGTAGCCGTCACCCTTTCCACGTCTTGTAGTCTGCTGCGTCCTCACGGCAACCTGTTGTGTGGTCTCCTTGTAAATGAACGAAATGTCGTCCTTAGACGCCTCCCCTCACGCAGGAGATGGCTCCAGGCCATCAGCTGGTCCTCAACCACCTCCTAATCAATGTCCATCTCGTCAAAGCGCTTGGTCAGATCTCGCTGGGAACGGTCGGTGACGGATACGACAACGTTTGTCTCGTCGGGTTCGTAGCACTTGTTTCGCGGCGTCTTCTTCGCCAAGAGCTGCTGCAGCTTCGGCTTCAATGTCTGATCCCAAAACGCGCCAGGCGCCAGCACGAGGTTCTGTTCTGTATCGCTTGTAAGCTTTGATAGTCTTCCTTTCTTCAATAGCATTTTCCATTCGATGGAATAATGGATGCATGTGGGCGGGGACTCGTCATAGCGCAGGCTGGGATTCCAGTCAGCTGCAGCAGAGGCAATCCCGGTCTGCGTCTTTGCGTCTGATGCTGCGGGGCCGGACTTGCCTTGCAACTGTCAAAGGCGAGTTCGGGGGTACGGTAATCGAGATCATGCTCGGCGCACCACTTGCTGATATCGAAGCTGGGGTTCGACATTGGGTGAGGCGAATCTAGCGCCGACGATGACTCGACGTGCACAACCAAACTGTCAGCCTGTCCGTCAGCGTGCCGAGAAATGGGACGCCCGCACCGCTTGGCCGACAACCCAGCGCACTCTTGCCCCACGCAACGATCTTTCGCAATGTGTCGCGAACTCCTCCATGACTGCGCCATCGCCACCTCGACAGCTTGTGAAAGTACTCACGTCGGACGCCGTATGTAACACGGTGGCCAAAGGTAGGTTGTCAATCGAGCACGTCGCCCAAGCTGGAGCTGTCTTGATCACCCACTCACAAAAGAGACCGCTCCGCCAGTCCGTCAACAGGCTGCCAACAGCTGGAGGTGGAGCTTTCGGCGCAAGCCGTCCAAATCAGGACCCCGCTGCCTCGCTTGATACCCAACCTTCCCATCTCAGCTCTCGCTACCTCACACGGCGAACCTATCAAGCCTAGCCGCAACTCGCTGCTCGAGGCACAAGATGCTCCCACCACAGCTGGTAAGCGCCTACGGGCAGTACAAGCAAGATACGGATTCAGTCGCATCATGGCTAGCCTCAACGGCCAAAGCGCGGGGCTACCCCGCCGACCTTCTCACCTCCGCAACTGCATCACAGCGCCAGCCCAAAGGCCGCGCCAAGGGCAAGGCGCGGAAGGCTGCCCGGCAAACAAAGACCCTCACTAACCCAAATGCATCATCGTCGGCAGCTCCTGGTTTTAAGTATACGGTCGCGATTAAAGACTTCCTTCCTCTCGCCGAGTGGATCGCTTCACGCCAGCCTTCCGTCGTCGTACCCGCTGTCTTCGACGCCACCATCGGAAGGGTCATCAGCATCAGATCCGCTGTTTCCAGTCATATTACCAAGCAAAGCAAGAAGCTCGACATCGCGTCAGACCAGCGTCATAGTCACTTCATCGGCATCCTCGAACGAGTACGAGATGTCCTCAAGCCTCACTTGCCCGCGGCGTCAACACCGAAGGATGCCACAGTCAAGCCAAACGAGCCGGACCACCTGGCAAGCCGATTTTCGGGGCTGGCAGTTTACGAGCCGGCCGAAGACACATCTCTGGACTTGCCGATCAAGAGGCCTCGGGCCGAGCCTACCGACAATATCGTATATGAGGCGGAAACCCAGACGTCAGATCAGGATGCGCTTGATGCGTACGGCATGATGATCAATGATCTGAACAAGATTCGGGCGAGAATTCGTTGGATCTGGTTAAATTACAAGGATGGCCACTTCGATGCCTCCGCGGCTGCCATTGGAACAAACGCCGCCATCGACCTTGCCAGGAACATCATTGACGAAGTCTCGCCCGCCTTCAAGGGCCGTTCCATCTGGGACCTCGCTGAACTCTTCTACGTGGCCGGTTGCCTGCACAAGGGGTTCACAATCGCCCAGGCGAGCGACCAGTCGTCTTACACCACCTACGCAGTTGCAGACGACCTTTTCATGACCGTCTACAACCTTATTCGCAGTCTCGCTGATGTCCTTGACCCCAGGCATCTCCCTCTCTACAAGGAAGGCATCTTCGGCACCTACGATCCAGGACAGAATCGTAGTAAGATGAAGGGAAATCAAAAGTTCGTCGAGGATAAGATCGTTATCTGTGAAATATTTTCTGAGCTTGTCACGGTCAACAGGATGGTGACCGGCTACCCAGTCCAGGACGAGTTCATGCGCGGAATCGCGGAAATGGAAAAAACTGGCAACATCCCCTTCTCCCTTGTTTTTGCTGGCCAAGTTTTCCTGGACATCCACCACGAGCTTCGAAGCGTGGCCAGTCGTCCCTTTGAGGATATGATGCGCCAGGTCGATTTCATGGGAAAGACAATTGACGAGCATCTGGAGTTCCACAAGGGTCTCCAGTTTGAGAACTGGCCTGAGGGCAACAATCGAATCCTGCAAGGCGTCCGAGAAACGATGAAGCTGGTTGAGAAGGATCCTATCTACGATATCAAGGCCAAATACTCTGCGAGAGCGGGTATTCCGATGCCGTCGACTACTCCACGAAACCGCCTTCTGCGCTCGTCCCCAGTTCTCTCCGGCTTGATGCTTTTCCACTTCCGGGCGCAGTTGTACCAATTCGGGATTGACGTCGCCAATGCTTTCGGCTCGCTCGTGTACACGTGGCAACTCTACCATGCAATGCAGAACGAAAAGTTCCTACTGCGCCATTGGATTGATATGGACGTCACGTACACCACGCTTGGGGAGCCCAACTTTCACATCGGCGACCCCGGAAAAAATACCGAAGAGTACATCAGAAAGTTCTGTCTCCAAATGGGCGTCTCAGCCGCTGCGTTTGCGAATCCGGGCCGACGTCGCCATAAGATCAACCCAGAGTCTCGCGCCGGCCCTCGGGTGATCAAGGAAGCGGCTCCCGTATCCCGCATGTTTGTAAGCCGGTATGTAGATGGCAGTCAACAATTTGACTGGACACCCGAGCTTCTGGATCAAGCCGTGTCCGAAAGCAATTTTGAGAGCCATGGCTCGGTCGCCGATGGAACTCTCATGATGGAACTCAAGGAGGCCCGCCAACGCGCCAAGAAGCAGAAGAAGCCGTCTCAAGGAGGCCAGCTGGATCCCTCATCGCTGATCGAGTCTCTTGTCCTCGCACTGCAGGCAGAGACCGTCGAACTCGCGTTCCCCTATTTTGTCCTGCACAAGACATGCTGGCAACTTCTGCGCGACGTCAACCAGCGCTGCAATACCCTTCTGATCGAGAAGTTTACGCCGGCCTATTTGGAACGCGAGACTCAATTGCCATGGGTGGTGGGATATATTTTTTGGGCTGCTAACGGATTCAGCGAGGACGATGAACTTGTGAGAGTGCGGGATATGAGGTTTCTCCAGACTGCTGCGAAGTGCTTTGACGAGCTGCTTGCGAGAGACAAGGATTGTATTCTTCAGTTGATGTGGGATGTGATGGGAATCAAGGTGGTGGTTGAGGACCAGGATTGTGACTGAGGTATCTGACAGGTAGTTTTTTTTTATGCAGCTATCGGGTTGTCATCATCTGGTCGTCGGGTCGATCTCTTACAGTGCCAAGCGGCGCAACAGTAGATTGCCGAAGCGGCTAGTGCATGGTCCCTGGCCATCGGCTGCCGTGAATTTTGGAGCTGCAACTGCAGCCCGGTTCTGGGTTCCACTTATATTGATACGGGGCCTGTAGCTGCGCAGTGTGTCAGCTCTAACAAGGGGCCCAGCGGCCCGTGCGGAGAAAGTTTGAACATCGAAATCATGGACACTCATTTCGGTCTCCACTGTACCCGCCCATTGACTCACTGGGTGTGGGTCCTTGTGTCAAATCATGACAGCTTGCATGTCATCCATTGAGCTGATGACATTGCTTCCCTTCATTTTTTAGGATAGAAAGATCTATATACATATAAGTCTGACCAGAAGAGTATCATTATTGCCATTATTGTTTTCAAGACATACTTTCTCGTTTGCAGATACGAAATCTCAGTGGGATCAACCATCTAAACAAACCACCTTCTCCGAAACAGATCTTGGACCTAACCTAATCGCAAACCTTGAAAAGCTGGCTGAAAACTCATCAAAAATAACTATAAATTTAAGATTTAATTGGGTAACGTGGATGATAAGCGAGCGCGCAAAACAAGCGAGCACGCACTTTTCCCCCCTCAATTGAACTTTCGCGCGACATTGCAACACCACAAAGGAAATGATCAATTAAAACTACTCGGAATCCAATTCCTCATCCGTTTCTGCATCCTCTTGGCACGTTCAAGAATTGTGTCCGGTTTTGCCGCAGTTACCACAGTGTCGCAAACCTCCTGCACGCCTCTTTGCACGACCACCCTCCCCCTTCATTTCTTCCTTTTGCGCTGCCAGGGCATCCTTTTCTGACAGAATATTGCTTGCATCCTGCACAGTCAGTGGTCCTCCTGCCCTGATATAGCTTTTTTTAGCCCTTTGGCGTTTGCTTAGTGCTATATTTGCCTCCTTCAGCTGTCAGACTTCCTCCTTCATCAACACCATCTCATGTATAACCTTCATCATACCCTTCACAATTTGGTCAAGGGCCCCAAGAATTGGTGTCAGAGAGCTTCCTTGATGCATGGTAATGTGATCCTTAATATGTGTTGATTGAAAGGAGGCTTTAGTTGCATTCTATGGCGTCTTAGAGACCCAGGTGTTATATGCAATCTCAGGGGCTGCAGGAGGTGTTGGTGTATGAAGCCTCACATCCAGCTTGGAAATCACCCTCTCTGGGTTAAATGGAACAAGCCCTGTCCCTCGAAATCCTCCTTATACATTTTTGGGCAGAAAAGTCATGTTAAATGCATTGTAAAAGGCAAGAAAGAAGTCTGGTTTTGTGATATGGTGGATATGGTTACATATCAGTTTTTCGATTTCCTTGCCATATGACCACTTTAACACACTAAAACAGCCAACATTAAGTGGCTGGAGTAGGTGAGATGAGTGTAGAGGCATGCAAAGCGTGACAATGTTGTTAAACCAGCAATAATCCTTAAACTAAAGCAAATGGTGGCTCTCATGCCCATCTAGGATGAGAAGTCACTTTCCACCTGTCATATGAGGGCGAGAATGCTTGTCAAAATGCTTGATCCAATCAAGACCAATCCAGTTATTCGTCCAACCAGTTTCTGAGAGATCAATTGTCCAACTGGGCGGGAAAGGGCTGTTGCGATACCAGCTTTCAAGGTGCATTTTCCCCACAACCACCACATACAGAGGAATGGCATAGCCGCCTGACTACACGGCCTGGATCACCGTAACCCATTCCCGATTGCCAGGCTGGACCTTCTTCGCCCTCCCACAGCCGTCAGAGGAGGTAATGACAAGCATAGATGAGATCTGGCCCATCAAAAAACCAGTCTCGTCAAAGTTCCAGATATCCGACTCCTGGATCCCATGCTCCACGATTGTGTTGCGAACAAGGTCAAACCACATGCCAATTATCTTTGGATCTTCACATTTGGCCCTCTAGTAGTCATACAGACACAACCAACACGTCCAGAGCTCTGGTTGTCGTCATACGAAGTTGGAAGCCCAGCGTTTTCCGACATGTGACGCGTTACGCGACACGCATAGCAAATTAGCCATATCTTCAACCATATCATATCCTGGCGAAAATCCTTGCTCATACAGGTCAAGGATCCTTTGTACAATAACCTGCTCCTCCAGGGGATCTAAATTCCGATTCTTAGGGGTAGTTTCTGCTCGCGGGAGTATTCCGTTCCATCGTTGCTTAAGTGTTCTTCAGTCAGCCAAATGCAGTCATGCAGCGGTTCCAAGGTGGAGTTTCTTATTGCGTTCCATAGCTTGAATGGCAAGCTGCACTTGTGCTTCATTTCGTGCGGCCAGCATGTTGTGTCATGGAGAAATTCGCAATGTCGCGCGAAAGTTCAATTGAGGGGGGAGAAGTGCGCGCTCGCTTGTTTTGCGCGCTCGCTTATCATCCACGTTATCACTAGTTCAACATATTAAACCACCGGCAGAATATGACTGACTTACTTGCTGTCCAACATCATGCACAACGTAGTGGAGTTTCTCGCCTTGTCACTGCCGAGTCAACAAATACCAAGTCAAGACATACCAAGTCAAGAAATATCGAGCTTCCAAACTTTGATACTGTTGAATGCCCTTTGGACATTGAAAGCTACCTTGAAGACATAATTACAAATCCACCAAGGAAACCCATTCCTTATTATGTAGGACCAGTTCCATCATCCAAACTCGACACTCTTTTCCCCTCTGGTGGCCTTGGTTTAATACGTTATACGCTCATATCGGCAAACAGGGCTCAGGGACGGCATTTTATTGCGAAGATGGGTATGCACGGTCATATAACCTAAACGTACAAGGATATAAGCTTTGGATTATCATTGACCAAAGTTGTAAGACAAGCTTTGAGGCATTAGTCCGACGGCTTTGGGGACGCAATGACTGTAATCAATTTGTATGACATGCTTCCTTATTGATTAGTCCACGACGACTTAAATTGGAGTCAATTCAATTTAAACTTATATGCGCTGGACCGGGGGAGATGGTTATAACAGAACCAAGGCAGTACTATGCTGTTATTAACTTAACGGCTTCATTGGCCATATCAACCAATTTTGTATTTCTAGGGGAGGAAGCTCTTCCCGCGACCCTTGCTCAGTGCGAAAAGATGGATTATACTATTTGACGGAGAAGCTATAAGAAACCGTAAATAATGAACTGGTGCAGCAAAACCAGCAGACAAACAGAAAAACAGAGGCACACTCTGGATGTTGGAGTGTGCAACCCTCCGATCAGAGGGAGGGATGAAGTAACCGAGTAATGAGGTAACAAATCGAGTAACAAATGAACAAATGATATTTTCGCTGCTGTCCCAATAAAATGGATTTTTCGTGGATGAAAAGGAGATCCTCCCCCTAATTACAAGATGAAGAGCATGAAATATTTATAGTGAAAAGATGACCCACACAGTGGGTCCCTCAAAAACGCCCATCATAACACTAACCACAACACCACCCCAAGTCAATAGTGTCAGACTCTCTTATTATGGTATCTTATTGACTAGCTGGTATTATACTTCTTGGTAGTAGGATCACTAGTATGTCTATCAGTATTAGGAGTATGGGCAATGGTATTGTCAGGGTCTACTGGATCCCCCTTGGTTCTAGCATTTCTACTAATATTAATTACTCTGGTGCTGGGTACTGGCCTTTCTATACTCTGTTGAGGTATTTATTGATTAGGGTTTTAAAGCATTTCTTTGATATATAAGTATCAATGTTCCAGGCGTTTAGATAATCATTCTGAAAGGGGCTTCTTAAATGGGCAAAATTATTATTAGGGAGGAATGTTAGGCTTGCTAATATAGAGAGTGCTTGCTTATGCTCTGGCTGTTACGTGGTAAAATGGTAGATGGCTTAGATAGGTTAGTCCGTCGGCGCAGTCCCTGCGCTCAATTGAGCACAGGGGGTGCGCTGCCATAAATTGGCAGCGCGCCCTCCAGACTGTCGCCAAACGGACCATCCTTTACAATACAAACACTACACCACACACATATGTCATGTCAGTGTTCAGTGAAGGACCACCATAACACTGCTCACCCAAGCGGTCTTTTTGACCGTAGCACCTAGCAAGCTGGTCTAGCAAAAAGAGATGCTCTGGAATTACTAGTTCAGGTGTATTAAATAGCCATTCCATTACCAGCAATATTATCCTATATACCATAATATAATTAGATAGTCGGTTTATACATAAGCATATCCCCTGTCAATTCATACTAGATCAAGGATACCACACCATAGTATATAATAGCCTGTACTTTAGACAAGTCCTTACATACTTTGCCTTTAGGCAGTAGATACTGGTAGAATTTAAAAATAAGAGCGGCAAAGGCTTTGGCCAGGTCACAGGCTTCCAGTTCTAGGCCACACCTCAGGCGGTATAGAGCAAGAATGCCCAGGGCTTGGAAACCAGGGAGGTCTACTAAGGGCTTATCATTCAGAAGGCTCGCCCTGGCCTCATCAAAAAACACCTGGCTACTTAGCCATCCAAAAGAGAGAAGTGCAGCATCATCACTGCTCTTATTGATAAGCCAAGTAGCCAGAGCAAGAATGGCATATACAAGCATAACCAAACAAAAACAGCTCTTGCCATTATTATAGTCCTTCAGGAAGAGGTCTTTGCAGAAGAGGCAAGGGAAGGTAGTCCCAGTTACAAAGGGCGTCGATAAGGTGGTGCCTATAGGCCTGAGTCCATCCTGTCTACGTCCAAGTATCCATCTGGCGTAAGTGGGCCATGTAGACAACCAGGGGCAGTGGCGGGGGCAATAGTAGAGGAGGTGTTGGCGTGTTGATGGTGCTGGGATTAGGGCGGCATATCCCCCAGATAAGTAGCTGGTCAAAACATGTTGGCGGCTCCTCAGGGCAGAATACAAGGAGCATTGACTACTGTGAAAAGAGGCTCTGCGTCTGTAAGGTCTGCCACAATGACATAAAGCTATCGGAATATCAGTCTTGGTATTCACATAGGATATCATCATATGACAAGCTGCCGTCCATTAATCCCTATAGCATGATCTTTAGTATGTAGGGGTTCTGGATTAAGGCGATGGCATGGATGAGCTTACTCTTGACACTATTCTTCCTTAGCCATGTAGCCTTGGCACAGAGCTCGCCCTTAGACTCACGCTGCATGGCATTATACTGACATGGCTTGCTGGCTTTGTCATATCACGTACAGATGGCTTGCCTGCCATACTATTCTAACCATGGCCTTCTATTAGTACTCTATGCTGGAGATGTCAGAGACACTTAGCTTAGTCAGTAATAAGATAAACGGTGATTCACTTTTGCATGCTTCTTGCGTCAGCATCGGCAAGCTACCCAAACTGATGCCTGCAGGGGCATGCTTATTATTAAAGTCATTAAAGTTATTTGTTTTAGTAAGGCAAAGCAGATAGGAAAGATGGTCTTTGTCTCTTCTTCACAAGCCCTAGTCTCTGGCCTAATGCCATGCCATGTAACAGTCTTTCCTATTTTATGGGGTCCCATCCAAGTCTAGGCTCCGACAGGGGTTCAGCTTGTGACGTCATAAGTTGGGAAGGGTCTTGGCGTGGTGGGGATTGATTGGACGGCCAAGCCTTTCCGATATATATAGACTCCCCTACGCATTCGTAATCAACACCTACTAAGTCCCATATGTAAACAGTGCCACCTCCATAAAAGCTAGGCTTTCTGTCGACCATCCTTAGGTGGCTCTATAAGGCATTTACTTCTACCCATAGCCCATGCTTAACATATACCGTCGCTTGACCCCTAGGACGATAGTTCACTTCCCATGTCAACTCTCTTGGTAGGCCGCCTGTTTCTCTCGCTTTTACCTACTTGACTTACACCTGCATTATTGACATGCCTACATTAGAGCAAGGCTTCTTCTCATACCTGGCATTAAACCTTGCCTTCTACTATTCAGATCTCATCTGCACACAGTATGGCGCATGTCACAAGGGCCTGACACCCATGGTCCGCTTCAATGACATCACCTTCACTATGCACAGCCTACTCTTGTCACTGGCCATAACCAGCCAGTATCTTTTCTCATATGTCTGAGGATTTTGGCCGAGTATCAGAAACCGGCTGAGTCGCTTCATTCTAGGTATCTTCTTCGGCTGCGTTGTGGGCATCACTGTCGTCGTCTTTATAGTCTTGGGCTCCCCGCAGCAGGACAGCGCCGAGGATGTGGTGGGTGTGTGGGTTTGGCTTGGTGCCATCTATGCCATGTCATATGTCAAGCTGGTCATAACACTTATCATATATATGCTGCAGGTTATCATAAACTACTGCAACTGCTTGATGGCAGGCTGCAGCAATACAAGGACGGCATGGTTTATATAGATGTCAAGCTGGATAATATTTTTGTCAACCATGATCATTGGGCCTTGACCCTAGGTCGGTGCGTATCAATGTCGTTTGTGGGCTAGCTTGGGAGGCAAGCGAACTGCCTGGAAAGATGGCTCTGCCATCTTTGCTCCAGGGCGGCAAGACCGATCATCACCTTGGCTTCAGTGTTCCTGCCCAGGCAGAGGCGTGCTCCTCGGCACAAGAGTCATCCATCGCCTGACAGTCATGCTGGGGGTTTATCAGCATCCATATATCCAGGTTTATGAACGCCCCCTGGTCTTACATGCAGAAAAGGTGGACATGGTGGGAATCACTTCCACTAAGGCTTGCCCTTCAATGGTTGTCATGTTGCTGAGTTGAGGGTGCTGGACCCTATAGCTCTATGCGGCCAGTGCAGCGTCAATGGTGCAGTGTTATTCTTCCTGCACGGAGTTATGTCAAGCCTGACTAGGAGAAAACTATGGGATTTTAGCTGCAGCGAAGGCAGAGCCGGACATGCAGTGGGTGATGCTACCTGTCACACCATCATGACACTTACCGTCGCCGGATTTCACACCTGCAGATAGTCGACAGCACGTATTTGCAAACCATACAAACATTCAAGAACCGCTAGCGTACCGGCCACACCAGGGGATGTAGCGGGGTCATGTGGGACACGGGCGGGAGCGACGGAAGGTAGCTGTCGGGGGACGGGTCGGCACGTCGCCTGCTTTCCGGAGCTGGAGGACACATGAAGGCCACTGTGCGCACTCTGTTAGCCAAATCCGCCAGCCATGACTGCGGAGAGATGATCAATCCTGTTACCATACCTTACCCCCTCCGTTTCGATTTCTCCGCCGTTCGTCTTCACCCGTTTGGGAGCGTCGAGAAACAAGGGTTCCTTGTTCGTAGACACGACTCAACGCTTTGATCGTTTGCGGTGGGTTGGGTGTCGTAAACGCTTGTCCGGTTGCGTCGCGTCTCCGACGCGAGACACTGTTGGCTGCGACCGATCAGCGCCTTTCTCGAGCAGGAGCTTGACGACTGCCTCATGACCCGAGCTGGCGGCATACCACAGTGGCGACCTGCCATTAGTATCGCGGCAGTTCACATTCTGCCAGTTTTGAAAGAGGCATTGTACCGCCTCTTGAACCCCAAAGAATGCTGTCAAGTGAAGGCCTGTGGCCAGTCTTGGAACCCGCTGGCTACGATTGGGGGTAGTGAATTGCTGCTCGACAACCATAAGCGCTTGGCTCGCCGCCTCTATCTTCACCTGGCATGTTACAAACTTAGTAACGGCCTGGAGGGAAGTAGGCGCCTTACGTGCATGGTGGCCCCAATTGTGAGCAGCGTAGTCGTAGAGCGGATTGGACTGCAGCCTCTCCTCGAACTCAGCGTCCGAATGACAAAACCCACTGTCGAAAACGTTGAATGTGAGGTAGGTGGTACAGAGAATGGTGATGTCTGCTTCCGCGTCTGGAAACGGTTGAAAGGGGAAGGAGGTTGGGTTTGGGTTTGGGTTTTGGGTGGGGGGATCTCACAGCATATTAACTTGGTATAGAGAAAATTGACAATAATCTACTGTCTGAGGCTCAGCAAGGCAGAGTGGGAGAATGG
The DNA here is from genome assembly GCA_033439745.1 of Lasiosphaeria hispida. Lineage (NCBI taxonomy): Eukaryota > Fungi > Ascomycota > Sordariomycetes > Sordariales > Lasiosphaeriaceae > Lasiosphaeria > Lasiosphaeria hispida. The sequence goes on along the minus strand of JAUIQD010000002.1, from coordinate 6,668,260 downwards.
GGAGGTAACATTGAAGAGCTTCTGCCTACCTAGCGTGATGAAGAACCAGCTTCCTTATCGTAAAAAATAAAAAAATAGTTGAGGGCAGCATGACGTAGGAAATCCGCCCAAACATCCTTACCTTTCGCTTTGATGGCCATGCAAAAAATGCCTCCTATCACTTCAAACTCATCCGGATTCCAATCCACTACTTCGCGTGGGTTGCTAGACAATCAGCCGGCTCGTTGAACAGCTGAAGTCTCTCAGGTGAACTACTAATCGTCGCATACGAAGACAGGGGTTCACACCTGGGATTTTTGGGCACTTCGATTACGGACAGTAATTGGTAGCTCTACACTACTGGTCCAGACATTGAGGTGGCTCAATCTTCATCACCCCTGGTGACGAGGTTAAGGTGTTTTAGCCCCTGAGCTGAGTGTGTGGCCCCTGAGCTGAAGGCTTGGCACCTGCCAAATTTGATGCTGTGTCTGGAGACTTGGCAATTTGGTGCGGAGAGGAGCCGTTTCCAGGCGCAATAGTTACTCCGTGAAGCCATTTACGGCTGAGCAGAAAATGGATGGTCGTTTTGTGAAATCAACTCACTTCATTTCAGCCACACTTTGCTGCCTTACGCGATGTGAGACACCCGATGATTGTGACTCTAAGCACTGCTCCTTACTGATTCCATCCCGGATCGGTGCTCTGGATATCTTCCGCTCCATCCTCCATGTCGGCTTGCTTCTGCTGGGCTGCAAACAGCGCGTGGCGGTCCACGTGCCCCAGCTCCACGGCAAGGTGCAGCGGCGAGAAGGGTAACGCCCCCGAGGATGACGACTCCGAGTCCGACACGGCCATCCGCACCGTCTCGGGCACCCTGCATGCCGTGTCCAAAACGGGTCCTGTGCCATCCTCCACTAGCAGCACTCGTACTCGCTTGAGCATCTTTCGTCGTGTCCTCCACGTGCTTTTGAATCGCCACGAGTCCCGGCCGTCCAGCCGCCCGCCGAGGACGAGCACCGCATTGAGCACAAACTTGCCCGGTGCCGGCACGTAACTGGTGAAGAGCGAGTGGATTGAATTGGCCAGACCCTTGAGATAATCCGAACGAACGTGGCGGTGCGACTGCTGCAGGAGGTAAATGCTGCTCGGCTGCTTCAGCGGGTCGGGATCAGGGCATTCGTCCAGGATGCGATCGAAAGTAGCGGATTCGAACGACATCTCCAGCCGCGTAATGGTTACTAGAGTATCAGTAGTAGTTTGTGGCCCCATAGGGAATGAGGTGGACATGTGTATCTTACCGCCAATCGCATACATCTCTCCCTTGATAGTCCATCCGGCCTCTTGGGACGTAACAGTTCCTGCCGCATTCCGTTAGTGTAAGGCACCTACCCAGCATCTCGGTTGGTAAGATGAGAATTCAATGATTGACGTACTGGCGGCTGATCCTGGGCCATTCCTAGGTTCATGGTAACAGCGTGGGATTTTTTGGCTAGGCCCAAGTTGAAAGAGTGGTCGTTGTGGGGAGTTGAGAGATAGCTCCGTAGAGATAAGGAACTCTCTGGGCGCCCGCGGGACCAACGCTGCCGTCAGGGGTGGTCCGGAACGAGCGATACCGCCAGTAAAGTGGCACTGAGAGGAAGGTGATACGGGAGTTTACATGGTCAGTTCTCGCCAACGGAAACGCGCCGACCAGTCACTGACACCTATCAATCAGATACTTCAACGTAAGTGTAGCTAAGATTAGTCATGGTCGGCATTGCATATCGCTCGCTGACGTGGCATGCCGGGCGGATGGCTCGACGAATCGCATTGTATTCATAGCCCGACACTTGGGCAGGTTACTGCAGGAATGCAGAACTTCTGCATCTCGCAGCAAGGCTGCCGGCACACCTACACCCAGTCGGCACAAATCCCCCCTCACAAGCTCGCTGAAGAGTCCATGTTACGCTCCTCAGAACCTGTGATTGTCCGCCTCTAGCCCTTGGGGATTCCGACCAACGAGCCTCACACCATCAAGACCCCGACGCCGACGCCGACACGACCGCTAGCGCCCCGGTGCATCGCTGCTCACACGTAGACATTTTTGAGCATAATGAAGATCTCTTCGCCGAGATTTGCAACGATCCAAGAGCAAAAGAACACGACTATGTCAAGTTCGAGTTCAACGACCTCCCCCCTCTCGAACTAGACCCGGCTTCTATTGCACGGCCCAGCTCTGATCATGCCGTTTCTTTCCGCTATAGTGCGGATCGATCCTCCGTCTCGGTGGACTTGCCACATGAAGGGAGGATCGAATATCCCGCCTTTCCTCTTCCTCGGACCGGCAAAAAGGACTGGTCGCGGCTCCAGCTCAAGGAGTTTTTTGAAACGACTCTCCGAGAACCGCCAAGCAAAGGTCTTTACATCATTGGCAATCCGACATTTCCAACGAAAGAGCTTGGCCCGGGAACAAGGTTCAGTGAGAGAGGCGGGGGCGATCTTGAGGGAATCAATACGCCGTACATGTATTTTGGCCTATCCAACAAAACAATTACCGCTTTCCATCGCGAAGACGAACTTGGGCTCTAAGAACGTGGTCCTGGACGGCGCAGACAAAATCCCGATCCCAATCAAGCCTTACTCTAACCAACTCTTCGAAGAAAAGATGTACCAGGTATTCCCGAATATGAGGCGCGACTCACAAGGTATTCGGCACATGAGCCGCGCTATTCCGCCCAGTCAGTTAGACGAATGGGGGGTCGAATACGATGTTGTTCTCATCAGGCCCGGACAAGCATTCGCCACCCTCTGCCAGAAACTAAATACAGATGTGCCCATGTCACGGCCTATGATTCTAGTGTCCACCAAGCATTAAGCCCTGTGTTCTCCGGCACTAGCGTTCACCCAGGTCCAATCCATCTCTGCCTTCTCCCCCATACCCTGCCGCTTCTTGATATGCAAGTAAAACGCTATGATCTTCCTGTCAGGTCAGGGTGGTCCGCTTGCCTGTGAGGTAATGGGGAGACCCAAACCTAGCATTAGCGTTTGAACCGTTGGCCCACCGCCCGGTATTCCACTTAATTCTTCCCCACTCTCCTCAAAGCCCATACACACCATTGGTTGAAAGAAGTCAAAATACCAGCTTGCTTAATGCCCGCTGCCTAAAGGGCAAGCCCATCATCATATACTCTATCAGTCTTACCCTTGCCTCCACGCCACACACACATCCCTTTTAAAGTGATATTTCTAAGTACACCAGCGGTATAGGTCGCCTCCATAGTCTTTGACAAAGCAAGGACAGTGCTTCTGCCAGTGAAGCCTATACAGTTCCAAGTCTGTGGGGATACCCTTGCCGTCAGGAGCCGGGATATGAGTGACACATTTCTCGGCCCACACCAGATCGCAAGGCTCCCAGTCACCTTCGTCAAAATGCCGTTAGGTCTCTCCAAATGCATGCTTATACTAGATGAACCAGCGAGGCCTGGGCTTCCGTAGGCCTTAAATAGAATAGCTGTTCTCCTGAATGGCACCCGCTGTTTCTTAAATATCAGGGAGTCAGGCATTATGAAGCAAATGCTGGCCTGGGCCGTTGACAGGAAGTGGTGGTTGTCTGTGTTGGGATAGATGTAGGAAGCAAGTTGCCGTAGCCGTCGCCTTGAGATGGAGGGGGGGAACTCCTTTTATCGACGAAGCTCTAGAGGCACTGCGCCGCCACGTGGATGGACAAACAGAAACGCTGACGGTGACGCCTATACCCCAAAGCGAATGGGGGTGAGAGCCTATAATGTCGTTCATGTGTTCGGATCTGAAGGGCTGGCAATGGTGTAATGAGGTAGGCTGTGGTCAGGGTTAAGGCGATTAGAAGCAGTGGCCATAGCATAAACATGATGAGATGATGTAGGAGAGAAGTCGTCACAACAGTTACCTTTGAGGGGATGGGGAAGTCGCTCCTTTTATTAATAAAGCCCCAGCCCCTGACGAAAGGCATCGCCATATGGACGGCTAAAAAGAAACGCTAACGATAAGCTTTTGCTTCAAAACAAATAGGAGTAAGGAGTACTACATGACGTCTTCATGCTGCAAGGACTAGCTGTTAAAGAGTAGCGAAGGTGGTTAGAGACTGTGCGAAAGTTGGCAGAGTATAGCTACCAGCCGGCTGGACAGTAAACCTGTAGTCATGGAATTATATATGACTAGAGAGCGATAAAAGAATGGCAAAACTCCCTGAGAGGAACTTACAGTTGAGCATTGGTTCAGCTTTCGCTGCAAGCGACAACGGTCAAGCATAGCCTGTGAACCAGGGCGAGAGGCGAGTAATATCAACTCAACGATTCCATTCTTCCTTATAGCCTAGGGTGCTGCTATGTTGTAAATGCAATGCAATGCTATAATACAACCCTGCCACTTTGCTAGGATACCACCATCCACCTAGACCCCCAAACTGTGCTGTGCTGGGATTCATAGTGTAATATCGCAGTTCTCCCCTATGATATCGCACATGGCTTAATTATGATGCGGCGTCTCGTGTGCCCAGCAGTCGTCGAACCAGAAGATTCCGGCCTGCCAAGCACTTGTGCAGTTCTGGCATGCCTCATAGCCACTGCTGTGCGTGACGGTGGCAGCAGTAACCAACGCGTCGATAACGTCGGTGGGCACGTCCTCTCTCTCCATTTTTGTGAGAAAGGTTTGATTGTCAAGGCGGTTGACGAATTCGGGGCCCACCCAGAAGCTGTGAACATTGTGTGTCTGGAGCATCTCCGTAGTGTACGGGCTCAAGGAGGCTAAACGGAGCCAGTCGAGGAATACCTGGTCCACAGCAGCAATGCCTGCGCCGTCTACTTTCATACCTTCGACTGTCTTGCTGTGCAGTCTCCACAGTCGCGGGTGTCTACTGAAGAACGATCGAAGGGTGGCCATGCTTGCTACCTAGCAGAGGAGAAGAGAATGAGTCAGTACTTGCAATGTCATGGGGTTGGAGAAGTCAACTGAGCTTGACAAACCTGGCGGGAATTAAAAACAGTGAGAGGAGTGGTGTCTTGCTGATGGCCGTGATCTTGCCCCAGCTTGTAGAAGCTGGAGAATGCAGAGACTGCGGCCCAGACCTTTAACGTGTATGTATAGCGTGCGCCCACTCATAGCGTGCGCCCACTTTTCCCACCCCATTTGAACTTTCGCGCGACATTACAGCACCATAAAGGAAATGACCAATTGAAACTACTCAGAATCCAATTCTCCATTTCTATATCCTCCTGGCACATACGAGAATTATATCCGGTTTTACCACAGTTACCACAGTGTCACACACCTCCTGTGCGCCTCTTCACACAACCACCCTCCGCCTGCATTTGTTCCTTTTGCTCTGCCTATACATCCTTTTCCGCCAAAATATTGCTTGAATCCTACATAGTAAGTGGAGCTCCTGCCCTAATATGTCTTTTTTTAGCCCTCCGGCGTTTACTTTTGATTTGACTCCTTAAGCTCTCAGATGCGATCCTTCATCAATACCATCTTATGCATAATCTTTATTATAAGTCGGAGGGGGGGGTTTCCGACCCCCCCCTGTTTCCGACCCCTCCAAGACCCACACACGTAGAAAGCAAAACCATCACCAACTCTATTAATTCTATAGATATAAATACAGAAAAAATACCATTCAAAAGCTACTCATGACTTCCATCCTATCTACGTGGTGGGGGCCGCCTTATCCTACCAGAACGTCGTCTTGGAACGTCATATTCCGACTCTGACGAGGACTCCACCTGCTCTACTTCAATCGATGATTCTACACCTTCCGATGAGATAGTCCGTTGCGAAGGCTCATGGTTACGTTACAAAGCTATCTCGGCTAACGTTACAAACCGTTCATTCGGAGGTTGCCGTACCTTCTGTCGTTTGACTGGCCTAACTAGCTCCAGCTGCTCCTGCAATTTGGCGATCTCATGGTCTTTCAACGCCAACTCCAGATTCTGTTTATCCAAGGTACGTGACACCTTTCTGATTAACAACCGTGTGTTCGGAGTCCTCTGTTGACTAGCAAAGAGCTCTGTTACATCACTGCTCTTCCTTGGAGTAGTGATACCGCTGTCAGAAAGGAGGGGAGGGGTGAGGGGTCTTTTCTCTACCACCCAGCGAGAAGAGAGAGGCTTCCAACGGTTCTTTGGGTACAACCCAGTTGCTCTCCATCCAGCTTGGATGTTCTCTTTCCGAAGACTGATTTCCCGTGCTCTGCCATAGCATTGGAGGAATTTAGCCTTTCCAACTCGTGACGAGTCTGTCAAAGCCAGAAAATCGCCAATCAGTCCTCGGTATGCCGTCTTAAAGCTTAAAAAACAACCCAAATCCAATGGCTGAGTGACGTGAGACGTATGGGCAGGCAAGAACAACAGATAAACGTTATTCAGGAAGCACTGTGTCATGAATTCGTCGGTTGTGTATGAGCCGTGGCTGTCAATGATCAGCAACCGTGGTGTCGATAGGTCATTATGGACAGTTTCTGGCAAAAAGATTTTTTCCAACCATTCCAGAGCAATGTCATTGCTGGTCCAGCCGTTGTCTGAGAAAGTAACTTGCCAGGTCGGGTATTCTTTAAGAACAGAGTCCTGGAACCACTGATCTTGGATGGTTTTGGCCTTGAAAATGACAAGGGGATTTAGAAGCTGACCTGTCGCAGAGATACACTCTATAATAGAGATCCAAGACCGCAAACCATCTGTCTTAACTGGTGTTTGGCTAGTCTTGGTAGTAGAGCTTCCAACTACCAAGCCATTGATGCCCTGGCCTTCCATAATACCACCCTTGTTGGCATTATAGCGGCGATGAGGGGGTATCCAAGTCACAGTATCATACAGGTCAAAGAACTTGTTGATATTCTCTGGACTGGCTGCATTGATCCGTTCCCAGTGAGTTTGATGACTGATCTTCGTTTTGACTTGCGGGTGGCGGCTGATGAAGGCCGAAGTCCACTTTTTTCCAAGCGGGTTGTGGTCCCCATGTTGTTTGAGAATCGCGGTTGCGATATGTCGAACTTGTGCATGGGTTGGAGCGTACCCGAGGGATTCCTGACGCAGAATCCACTGTACTAGGCCTTCTTCTTGGACTGGAGATAGTCGCTGTTGGCGTGCGTGGGCCGTATGGTGTGGTTGGGCCTCCTGAATGTGGCCTCGAAGTGTAGAGGGTGGAATGTTGTGAGCGCGTGCCGCACCCTTGAGGGTAACCCCTTCCAGCACATCATCTATTGCGTTCTGAAGGTCTGCTTCGTTATAGCGATACATCGAATGATTGAAAAACAGGTTGCAAAAACAAGGAACTTAAAAGAGGAAGGTTTGGCTGGGTGGGGTGGAGAAAAACATCGCGAAGAGGTAAACGCGTGCAGGGATTCGCGTCAAAATTGAGGGGTCAGAAACAGGGGGGGGTCGGAAACCCCCCCCTCCGACTTACCCTTTACAGTTTAGTCAAGAGCTCTAAGAATCTGTGTTGGGGAGCTACCTTGATTCCTGGTGATGATCATCAGGCAAGGTAATGATAAGGGTAGGCGAGATCTGGCCCATTAAAAACCCAGTCTCGTTAAAGTTCCAGATATCTGACTCCTGGATCCTATGTTTTATGATTAAGTTACGAATAAGATTAAACCATGCGCCAATTATCTTTGGATCTTTACATTTAGCCCTTTGGTAGTCATATGGATGTGACCAATGTGTCTGGAGTTCTAGTTGTCGTCGTATGAAGTTGGAAGCCCAGTATGGTCCAACGTGTGACGTGCCATGCGTCGCGCGTAGCAAGTTGGCCATATCTTCTACCAGGTCATATCCTGGCGAAAATCCTTGCTTGTATAGGTTGAGGATCTTTTGTATAATGACCTCCTCTTCAAGGAAATCTAAATTCCTATTGCGGGGGATTATATCCGCTCGCGAGAGTATTTTCCGTCGTCGCTTTAGTGTTCTTCGGTCGACCAAATACCATTTTGCAGTGGTTCCAAGGCAGAGGTTTTGGTCGCGTTCCATAGCTTGAACGGCAAGCTGCACTTGTGACTCATTTCATGCGGCGGGCATGTTTTGTTGTGGAGGAATTTTGCGATGTCGCGTGAAAGTTTAATTGGGGTGGGAAAAGTGGGCGCACACTATGAGTGGGCGCACGCTATACATACACGTTAATGAGTATACTTAATATCTATGTCTTTAAGGTTATAAATCTCTTTATTCTCTACCCTATTTATAGGCATCTAACCTTTTGGCTCTCCTATATATAATGGGTTCTATATACCTGGCAATGGGGGCAGTATGGGGATGGCTCCTGGACCGGTGGCTTCTACTATATCAAGTGCCTTAGTATTGTGGGCCTGGGTAATATGCCGACCATTATTATTAGTAATAACATGGTTCTTTCTCTGTCTTATAAGGCACTGACGGCAGGTTGCGAGCAGACAACCGGCCCGGCTTGTGTTGAACATATTAAGCGGCTTATTGTTGTGGAAATGGCTACATCGCTTTTCCGGAGTTGCAACAGGGGCATGGCGTCGTTGAGGCATATTAAAAATAGAAAAGGGACCGTAAAACGGATATGCATGGCTAAAAGCAAAGGAAAAGCAACATAGAATGCAAAGTAAAATGAAGAAGATGAAGACGAAGCCGTAACAAAGAGCAGTTATGACCTACAATGAAAGAAAAGAGAAGGAAGAGAAGCACATGGTAAAACGAAGCAATACAGACCAACCTAAGGTTGCCCAGCTGACAGGAAAACTCGTCTGTAAATAAAAGAAAGATAGATTGCACCATATGATCAATCGGGCCTGGAAGTGGAACGGAGGTGGGCCGGCAGGGACCGTAAGGGGCCGCATTTTTGCACTAACAGCAAGGTACATGCAGATGTTAAGGTATCTGCGGGGCCATCTCGCTGTTAGAGAGGTGGTCCGAGCCACGGGGATTTACAACGGGCTGCACGCAGTCCGGGTCCCTAACACCATCGCAGCCAACGGAGCATTCATCGTGAGTCATGTTTAGATGTTCAGATTTAGAAGACGGGGAGATCCATGGCAGGGCAGGACAGTTAGTGACAATGACAGCACAAGACAGCATGTGACAGCGTATGACAGTAAAAGCCATGGCAGAGCAGGACAGTCAGCGACAGCCAGCGACAGCGTATGGCAGTTGCAGGAATAGTAGGAAGATCTATGGTAGGGCAGTCAGCGACAGCCAATGACAGCGTACGACATTTTCAGGAACAATAGGAAAAGCTATGGCAGGGTATGATAAGTGATAGCCAATGACAGCATCTGACAGCGTATGATAGTTGCGGGAATAATAGGAAAAGCCATGGCAGGACAAGACAGTTAGTGACAGCCAATGATGATATATGACAGTTTCAGAAGTAATATAAAAAGCCAAGGCAGGGCAGGACAGTCAGTGACAGTATATAACGTACATGATAAGCGAGTGAGCATTCTAAGCGAGTGAGCACTTTTCCCCCACCTACACCACCCTTTCAATTGACACCAGTTTTCTCCACCACCCAACATGCCCTCCACTTCAAAAGAGGATATGGTCATTTTGGCCCTCGAAGCTTAAAAGAGATCCAGCATTGAAGGTTGCAACTGCTGCAAACATCTATGAGGTCGATCGTATGACCCTGACGCGACGACGCGATGGCAAACCCGCATGAGGCGATACTCCAGCCAATTCGCATAAACTCACGGATTTGCAAGAGAAAACGATTGTTCGATACATAATTGAGCTATGCTCACGCGCATTCCACCCCCGGCTTTCATACATGGAAGATATGGCCAACCGATTGCTACGCGAACACAACGCGTCCCCTGTTGGCATACGATGGGCCCATAACTTCATCAAACGCCAGCCAGAACTTCAAACACGTTTTACATGTAAATACAACTACCAAAGGGCTAAATGCAAAGATCCAAAGATTATTTACGAGTGGTTTGCACTTGTGCATAATATAAGGGTCAAATATGGCATTCTTAACAATGATATATATAACTTCGATGAGACTGGGTTTATGATGGGCATTATTATGGCCCACATGGTAGTTACTACCTCAGATAGCCTTAGTAAGGCTAAAAAGACCCAGCCTAGCAATTAAGAGTGGGCTATAATCATCCAAGAAGTAAATGCTCTAGGCTGGGCCATCTCACCATATATCATCTTGGCTAGGCAATATCACATTGCCAACTGGTATGAAGAGTACAACCTCCCACTTGACTGGCATATTACAATAACCAACAATGGCTAGACTATGAATGAGAAAGGCATAGATTAGATTCAGCACTTTGATTTCCACATAGCATCTTGTACAAAGGGTACATACCAGCTATGAATCCTTGATGGCCATAAAAGCCACCACTCTAAAGAATTCAACAAATATTACAAAGCATATAATATTATTCCACTTTATATGCCTCCACACTCTTCACACATACTCCAGCCCTTAGATGTTGGTTGTTTTGGCCTGTTGAAGAAGGCATATGGCCACCAAATTAAGCAGTTCATATGGATGAGCATCACATATATCAGCAAGTTGGAATTTCTTTGTGCATTCAGAGAGGCATTTTTTGCTTCAATGATAGAAAAGAACATCTAGGGGGGTTTTGCCAGAGCTGGCCTTATGCCATACAACCCAGAAAGGGTGATATCTAACCTAGATGTATGCATTTAAACTCCAACACCCCCTGCATCAAGCCCAACCACACTACCTTGGGTCTCCCAAACGCCACATAACCCTCAAGAGGCCACCTCACAGTCAACGCTTATTAAAACTCAAATTTCCAACCATCAGAGTAGCTCTCCAACCTCAATGCTATCTAATATGGATCAATTAGCCAAAGGTACAACTTGTTACAACCTGCACACTAGGTACCTAAGTACCGGGTATTGAACAACAGATCGTAGAGCCGCACGCTCTAGGGTTGGGGTTGGTGGGGAAGGCTAACTCTCGAAGGCAAGTATCTCAAGAAGGGGGTTCACACTCTGTTGAATAGATTGCTGTCACCAAAGACTTGTAAAGTGATGGGACACAATAGAATGTAATTGCTTGCGTGAGGAATAGGAATCCTCACGCTCCATGGTGCGGTGCACGATGGTTACTTATACTGACTAGCTAATAGCGGGGAACAAAGTAACTTGTACCCTTCCTTGGTGAGCATGAACATGATCTGTGTGATCTGTTTGGAGATTGCATAGATCAAGGACCAAGTACACTGATCTGTGTGATCTGTTCGAAGTTTGCATAGATCACTATAAATCACATGACAAGCCCTATGACTCCACTTCCTGAGTGGGACGTCACACATGGTCTCCCCTTCCTAGATCTTCTACCCTGAAGATCTGCCGTGGCTCCACCATAAGAGTATGCTTACCCTACTGACTGAAATTGCTGTTCAACCTATTCCTGTTTCCTTCTTTGCAATGGGTTGTAAATGAAAAGATCCTTCTTCTGATCCTGAACTTAGTACTATATGTTGCCTTTGTTCTGCCACCAATTCTCTTTTGTTTGGCTCTCTGATGCCTTCATGTACTTGTTGCAATAACAAGAACCTTGAATGTAAGGTCACCAGTGGGCTTTGATGTTGTGGTCCTTGTGCTTTGTTGAATGCTCCCTCCTATGATGTCATGGGTCTGAGTCAGTTGGTTTTTGACTCTCTGATTAGTCATAAGAATAAACTTGACAAGGCTAAAGAGAAGGCTTTGTTGGATAGCATGGAGGCCTAGTCGAGGCTCCTCTGATTATGCAAGTAGTGCCATGCCTTGGAGGAAAGAGCCTGTAAGGCATTTGCCCAGGAGTCCTGGGACATTGTGGAGCTTGAGGCACTAGAGCAAGTGTCTGCTCCTATCCTGGGCTTCTCTCTGGCCTCCTGGCTTGATCCTAAACTTCTAGAAGACATGGGTCCTATTGCTGGTTCCTCTACTAACCCTGGGTAAATACCCTTTCTTTCCTGACAGTATAAGGAAAAAATAAGGAGATAAGGGAAAAATGGAGATTTATGTACTAATGCCTTGTGTCTAGGCATGTTGGGTCTTTATAGGTTGTTACAACCTAGGCCATTTTCAACAATCCTGCTCTTGTGGTGTAGTGGTAGTGTGCTTTGCTCCTGTGTATTGGGCAACTTATGTGTGTCCTATGTGACAAGTTGTCCTATATAGTGTTGGAGAGGTTGGGGGTTTAATTCCTCTTGGGGGTGCTTTTTCTTTTTAGTTTGTTGGGATTTAGGTGATGGAAATCCTTAACTAATTCTAGGCATTGGAGTCCCATGTGTGGTTCCTAGGAGTTGTCTGTAGGTCCATAGCCAAGCCACTTGACTAGGTACTGCAATACTCTTTTCTTAAATCTTGAATCTAGGAGTTCCTCCACCTTGAATTCTTCTTTGTCTGCTTCCACTTCTAGTCTTTTCTCCAATAGGATATTCTTTGGTGCTGGTTCTAGTAGTGACATATGGAAGACTTTGGTCCTGACCCTCATGGTCTTTGGCAGGTCTAGTTCATAGTTTATCATTGCTACTTTCTTTTTAATCTAGAATGGCCCATACCTTTTGAAGTCAAGCTTCCTGCTTGGTTGTTTTGTCTTCAAATTTCTAGAAAACAGGTAGATGTGGTCTCCCTCTTCTAGAGTTGGTCCCTTAATTCTATGTTTGTTATAGTAGTGCTTTATCCTTTTATGTATATGTTTAAGTTCTTCTTTTAGTAGTTCCATGAGCTCTTGGATTCTATTTGCTCTGACCCCTACTCTTGGTGCTTTATAGGGTGGTCCTTTCCTGAGTTTAGGTTCTTGTCCAAAGACAGTAAAGTATGGTGATACTTTTATAGACTCTACTATTATCATGTTGTAAGCTAGTTGGGCTGTTGGTAGTAGTTTTAACTAATTGTCTTGTTTGAAATTGACATAGGCTCTTAGGTATGTCTTGAGGGTCTGGTTGAGTTGTTCTGTCTGTCTATCTGTCTATGGATGATGGGTGGTTAAGAGTTTGCTCTTGACTCCTATCTTTGTCATTAGTCCTTGCTAGAAGGTAGAGACAATTAGCTTGTCTTTGTTTATTACTATATTATTAGGCCATAGATATGTCATGACATAGTTTCTCTTGAAAAGGTAAGCAAGTTGCTTTGCTTTTATGTCTTTTCTTACTAGTAAGAAGTAAGCCTATTTCATGAGTCTGTCCACAATGACCTAGATTTGGTTATACTTGACACTTATTGTTAGATCTTTTGAGTTAGGTATCCCTGATACCTAATCCATCAAAATGGAACTTCACTTTTGCCTTGGGATAGGTAATGGTTCTAGTAGGCCATACTATGTGTGTTTTTGACTTTTTGACTTGTTGTAGATGTCATAGTTATATATTACCTTTTCTACTATTCTCTTTGCTTTTAGGAAATTATAGCTGTTTTGTAGTTAGTCTAGTGTCTTGGTGATTCCTATGTGTCCTCCTATGTGGGCCTTGTGTATTTTGTAAATATACTCTTCTTGCTTCTTTGGTTTGACATAGGCTTTCCTATGGTACTAAAGTGATGAGTTGCTCTCTACTCTTTCTTCTACCTCTAATGGGAGTTCTTCATTGCCAAGTGTGCCCCTCTTGTACTAGAAGTTGTTGTTTTGCCACTCTACCTGGTAGTTGGTGTAGTATTCCAAGAATGTTTGTGGCATCCTTCTAAGGGTTTTATCTTCTAATTCTTGGAGGATGGGTAGAGTCTTGGGTTCCTTTCTTGTTTTGTGGTTGATCCTTCTGCTTAGTGTATCTACTCTTCTGTTTTCTTTTTCTTTGACATGGTGTATCTTGAAGTTGAACTGTGTGAGAAACTTGGCCTACTGGGTTTGTCTTCCATTGAGTTTTTTGGTTACCCATGTCCTTAGGTTTAGGTGGTCTGTGAGGATGTTAAAGGGTTCTTCTGTGCCACTTAGGTATGGTGCCTATTCCTCTAGGCATTGAATGATGGCCATTAGTTCTTTGTCTCCTATGTCATAGTTTACTGCTGCTCTATGTAGTCCTTTCAAAAGGAAGGCTACTGGGTGTAGCTTTCTATTGTCTCCATACTGGCTTAGTACTCCTCTTAATGTATAATCAGAAGAGTCTGTCTTGACAATGTACTTTTTTTGTGAGTTGGGTAGGGCATAGACAGGGGCTTGGGTAAATACTTTCTTTAGGCTTTTGAAAGCTTATTATTGTTTCTCTCTTTACTCAAAAGGCTTCCCTATGCCTATCAGTGTGTTTATAGGTTTTGCAATGTCTCTAAAGTGTCACATAAACCCATAGTAGAAGTTAGTAAAACCTATAAAGGCTTATACATCTTTCTAGGTTTTTGATACTGGCTAGTCTTGAATCATGTCCAACTTTGACAGTTCTATTATGATCCATCCTGGGGTTATTTTAAACCCTAGGTATGACAACTCTTAAACATAGAACTAGCTTTTTTTAGGGTGTACTAAAAAATCCACTTTTTCTAGGGCTTATAGTACCATATGCATATGCTTTTAGTGTTCCTCTAATGTTTCTAAATATATCAAGATGTTATCCAAGTATATAAACATAAAGTCTAGGAGGTAACATAGTATATTATTCACTTTCTCTTGAAAGGTCCCTAGTACATTAGTAAGTCTAAAGGGTATCACTTTATACTAATAATGACCATAATATACTCTAAAAGCTATTTTATACTTATCTCCTTTCTTGATGTAAATGTGATTATAACCTATTAAGAAGTCAAATATAGTAAACCAATTTCCTTTGGCTATTTGCTCTCTTATTTCTAGTATTAAGGGTAATAGGTATTGATTCTTAATGGTATCTTTATTAAGGGTTTGGTAATCTATCACTATTTGTAAGTCTATGGTTCCTTTTTTAGGGACAAATAGGACTAGGTATCCTACTTCAGATTATGATGGTTTAATGAATCCTATGGCTAGTTGTTTCTTAATGTACTTCTTTAGTGTTCTATCTTGTCATGGATTTAGGTAGTATGTTAGGAAGAACCTTAGTTTGGCTTCTTCCTTTAACTTGATCTTGTGATCATATAGGCCATGTTTAGGTAGTTTGGTCAACTTCTTCCTAAATAGTAAATACTATAGATATTCCTTTGGTATCTTTGATAGATCTCCTAGATCTTTACTAGGTCTAGGTGGTGAGGACTCTTTATCTAGGTCCTTTGTTATTATGATCTAAATCTATAGTCATGTGTCTTTATAGATGTCTTTTTCTAGTTCTTCTAGGGTGTTGTCTTTCTTAGGGGTTCTTTTCTCTTGGGTATCCTACTCTCTGTCTTATAGGGACATGGTTCCTTTTTTCTAATTGATGTTGGGATTATATTTCAATAACTAGGGTTTTCCTAGTATTATAGAATACTTATTACCTATTGGTAGTAATTAAAAGATTGTTTCTTGGTAGTTGTCATCTACTATGATCAAAAGTTTTGACTATTGCTTTACTAATCCTTCTTTATAGAGTGCCTTCTTGTCCTTATATATTCTGATTATTACTGGTTTCTTGTGTAGCTGGTAGGGTAGTTGGTAAAGGTTGATAATCATAGGGTCAATCATATTGACATTGCTCCTTAAGTTGATCAATATGTCAATAGGTTCTTTTGCTTCTAGCAAAAGGATAGGAATAGTAAAGTCCTTCCTTATATTTTCTATTTATAGGGCTCTGACTATCTACTCTTTTAGAGGACTTATTGATCCTAACCTAAAGGGCCTCTTCCTCCTTCTCTGGTCTTTAATTAGCCATTTTAATGGTCTTACTTACTCTTGCTTAAAGAGCTCTCTCCTTTTCCTATATGTTCTTTGTTTAAGATTATAGGTTTGAAGGTAATATGTTGGAGTAGGAATTTCACTTTGTTTATTTCCTTATAGGCATCCTTCTTTAGCTTCTAGTCTTTAGTTTTTAGCTAGAAAGGCTGGATGGCACTTAATTCCTTCTATGTTATAGTGTTGACATTTGTAATTTTGATGGGGTTCCTTGTCTAGATAACTTAGGCATGTTGCTTTTTTCTTTCTTCTAGTTCTTTCTTCTTAAAGTACTAGGTTCTCTTAGGTACATGGAATTGGCAAAATACATACATATAATCTTCCATGTTATGATAATTCTAGCATACTTTTGGCATATTTTGAAATAGGTAGATATACTCTAGTTTATTATTTTCTTTTATTGAAAAATAGACTTTATACTTAGTATATGGTATTATCTATACTAAGACTAATCTATCTCTCTCTTAAGGTACTAGGTAGTGTCTATGGAATAGCTTTAGGGTAGTATGTTTATTGTCTATATAGTTATTGAAAAAATAGTTGAGCTATAATACTAAGTAGTATTTAGGGTATTTTGGATCTATTGTTAGGGAGTTGATGCTTCTTGCTTAGGGGGGTTCTGTATTGATAGTTTCCTACTTGTGTTACTATACTTGTCAAAGTGACTCCTACTTATGGGGTTTTAACTAGTTTCTTGGTTAAGTACTCTCTGTTATCCATTGTTAGGCCAGTAACTCTACTTGTTCTAAGGTTTCTGGTTCTTCTTTAATTTTCTAAAGTGGGTTGCTGGTTGGATCAAAACTCATTACCTCTATGTAGAGGTCTATCATGTGGGATCTATTTAGGATAGGAAGTTGTGTAGGGTTAGTGCTATGGGCTCTCTTGCTTATTTGGTCTACAATTGTCTTGAGTCAGCTCATCTAGTTGGTAATTTATAGGAGTCTCTCCTGGTCTTCTTATAGGAAGTACTCTTCAAAGGTACTTTGGAGTTCTTGGAGTCTTGGTATTGAATCATATGTTAATTCCTTGTTACCTTCTTTGGCTGATTCTTCTTCTATCATCCAATGGGCCATGGCCTCTCTGTCAGTTGATTCTTCCTTTGACTCAGGTCTCCTATTGTTATCTGACTCTTCCCTGACTTCTATAGTATTAAAGGCTTTCTACTAGGTAACTATATTAAATGTAGGTCTTCCTATAGGGTGGTTCTGTTCAAGGGGGGCTTCCTGGGATATGACTTTTGGAAGTTCACTGATCATGCTTCCCTTGTCTGGTATGCCTTGAATTGTAACTAGGGCTGTCTCCTTGTTGGGGTTCTAAGTGTTATGTTTGTCCTACATTTTCTTGCTATGAGTCTGTTTGTCATTGCTTTTGGTGTCTTTGTAATGTTTATCCATTTCTAGGTTATTATATTTCTCTAAGTTGACCATGTGAACCACTAGGTCTATGCTGGTTCCTGCAATTTGTCAAGACTCTGGGACTGGTGTCCAAGAAGTCTTTTTCATAAAAGGCTTCTTTGTGCTTTGGCACTTCTATGTATAGTGTCCTTTCTTGTTATAGTTGTAGCAAGTGACATCTTTCTTGTCCTTCTTTCCTTGGGTATTTGTTTTCCTAGTCCATTATGTTATGCTAATCTTCATGGGTCCTAAGTGGCTATAGCCTCTATACATTATGCTAGGGGGGGGTTTTGGGTTCTTCTTGTCCTGGAATTGGGGCTGGTATCCCTTGTTTATGTTCCTTTGTTTGTTGTGTTTAAAGTACTGGTTGTTGATTTTTATCACTTTGACTATATACTCCTATAGTGTGTTAGGTTGGTCTTCTTTATAAAGTATCTCTGTTATATGGTCCTTTAGCCCCTTCTAGAATATTATTATCAGGGCTTCCTTGCTAAGTTCTATGTTTACTACTTCTAGTCAGAACCTTGTGGCATACTCTGCCACTAACATGGTTTGCTTTATTGCCATAAGTTGTCCTTTGGTGTTCTATAGTGCATTAACCTTGCTGAATTTGTCTCTTATTTTCCTCATGAAGCCAGTGAAGGTATAGAAGAGGTTATAGGTATACTTATAGTCTATTATGAGTGTTACTAGAGTATGGTCCTGGTGGAGTTTGGCATAAGGGGTATACCACTTGGCTACAATGCTAGTCAGGAGTGACCCTGTGAACTGGACTTGATTGGTATTAGTTGTGAACTGGTGTTGGTTGTAAGTATAATATACCTGGATAGAAGTGAGCCATGTGCTTAAGTCTATTGGCTTTTTGTTGTATCGTGGGGGAAGTGGGATCTTGGCTTTCTTTTGCATTGAGTCATTGATCTTGCTCTTCTCCTTGAGGGCACTAAACCTACGTTCTGTTTCCACAAAGGTGTTTCCCACCTCTTCTCTGAGCTTACTTAGTTCTTCCTCTAAACTCTTTGCTATCTGCATTAGGGTCTGATTTGCTAGGGGTGCTGTTGCTGGAGGCAATGGAGTTGCTGACTCTCCTCTTTCGGGGTCTTTCGGGGCCATGTTGTCTTGAGACTTTCGAGTGTTGACGTTCCGTACCGTGGATGACGCAAGCAATGTGTTACAACCTGTACACTAGGTACCTAAGTACTGGGTATTGAACAATAGATTGTAGAGCCGCATGCTCTAGGGTTGGGGTTGGTGGGGAAGGCTAACTCTTGAAGGCAAGTATCTCAAGAAGGGGGTTCACACTCTGTTGAACAGATTGCTGTTACCAAAGACTTGTAAAGTGATGGGACACAATAGAATGTAATTGCTTGCGTGAGGAACAGGAATCCTCACGCTCCATGGTGCGGTGCACGATGGTTACTTATACTGACTAGCTAATAGCGGGGAACAAAGTAACTTGTACCCTTCCTTGGTGAGCGTGAACATGATCTGTGTGATCTGTTTGGAGATCGCACAGATCAAGGACCGAGTACACTGATCTGTGTGATCTGTTCGAAGTTCGCACAGATCACTGTAAATCACATGACAAGCCCCGTGACTCCACTTCCTGAGTGGGACGTCACACAACTGTGATGCACAAGGTGGCTCTTCTGCATACAGAGGTCTCAGCACTATAAAAGGCCAATGAGGGGCTCAGTAAGCGACGGAGAGCCAAAAGAACATATATGCAGCTTGGAGGGTCACTTACTGTACAAGAGACATAGGATCTACTAGATCAGAAGGCCATGGATAAGCAGTTAGGCCAGGAAACACGACAAAATGGTGGTGGTGCAAGGGGGTCTCGTACAAAGATTCAGTGCTATGGTGTGTGCGGCAAGCCTGGCCATAATGCACGCACATGCAAGGAGGCTGCAAAATCGTCTGATTCATCTGTTTCTAATTCAGTTGTTATTATTCCCTAGTGTTGTGGTTGTGTAATTAAGGATGGTTGTGGTGGGGTGGTAGAAAGTAGCTAACTCGCTTGTCTGGCTAACTCGCTTATCATGCACGTTATTGTCAAATTAAGTTTACAAGTTTGCATGAGTAGTCACGTGAGTTGCCCCACTAATAGGTGTGTGAGTGGCTATGGTAGAGGCTGTGCATGTGGCTAGGGGCGCGCACAAGGCCCATCGCCAAGATCACAGGGGGTTACCCCATCAAAACCACCTCAAAAATACCTAAACTTCAACATCATTTATCTCAGCCAACATAGGTCGCACAAGTTTATAATTAGCAGCGTTTATAGCTTGAGTTTTTCTCAATCGATGCATCCATTTTTTATAGTGTTGGCTCTTGTATATTTCAAATGACTTCTACTCGCGTAAAATCAAATGGATCCTACCCCTTGTCGCACAAGTGGGGCTAGCACTTTTGGTGCAGAATCAAATGGATTCAATTACAATCTATTTGGGAATACTGGTTGTTTTACGCTTAGCATGACTATGTGTCGAACAAGGCCACACGGAAGTTGATCCCGGGGACGGTCAGGGTTGCCAGTCGGAGAAAGCACGGAATGAAGTACCTCATCATGTGGGAGCGGGTCTTCGGGATCGGCGACGACCACTGGCAAATAATTTTCTGATTCCCACCCATTCCCCGCTCTTGAAAGCGACAGCAAGTCCCTTGTTCGCCCTAAGAGCCTGATGCCACACGTGACGCCACTCACCTGCTTGGTCGCCTCCTTTGAGATAGACAGCCGCACGCCTGCGCCATCGTGAACCACCTTCCCACTTTTCCCCAAGCCGTCAGGTATGACGTTCCTCCGCTCCGCCTCTGCTACCCCTGATTACTTCCGACCGACTTCCCCGATTGTTGTTGATGCAAACGCCCAGCCATGAATCCGAAACGAACGTACCAAGATGATGAACCGTCTGCGAGCCGTCCGAAGCGGCCAAGAATCTTCGACACCGCCTCCAGTGGCGGCATATACCCAAACCGCGATGCCTACTCTCCACTTGTGCATGGAGATTACACAATCGCCTGGATCTGTGCACTTCCCTTAGAACTGGCGGCATCGCGTGCTATGCTGGACGAGGAACACCCACTGCCACCCAACCAAGCCGGCGACGACAACACCTACGTGCTCGGACGCATCGACCAGCACAACGTCGTTATGGCATGCTTGCCAGGACAGTACGGAATGAACAACGCCGCAATCGTCGCGACAAACCTAAAGCGAAGTTTTCCGAGCATCCGCGCTACCTTGATGGTCGGCATCGGCGGCGGATCCCCTAGCCAGGCCGATTTGTACCTAGGCGATGTCGTTGTTGGCACGAGGGTCATGCAGTATGACATGGGCAAGATGATTGCGGGCGGCTTGTTCCAAGAAACGGCCGATGCGAAGACTCCTGCGTGGCTGCTGAACTCGGCTGTGTCCGCGCTACGATCGAAGCATGGTCCGCACCGTTCCAGCAGTCGAATGATAAGCCTCCTGCGAAACCGACTCCCGAACACCCTGCGCCCAAACCACCCCGATCGCCTGTTCCAAGCGTCCTATGAGCACCCTCTCGGGGCGCCAATATGTATTGACTGCGACCTAGAAAAGCTGCAACCACGAGGCGTGCGCCTCTGTGATGAACCCAGGATCCACTATGGAGTTATCGCTTCGGGAAACAGGGTTATGAAGGACGCGAAAGCACGAGATGACATTGCTCAGCGACTTTCGGCGCTGTGCTTTGAGATGGAGGCAGCTGGCATGATGGATAACCTCCAGTGCTTGCCGATTCGCGGCATATGCGACTACTCGGATTCCCACAAAAACAAGGAGTGGCAGGACTATGCAGCTGCCACCGCAGCCGTATACGCGAGGGAACTACTAGAAGGGCTTCCGCCTTCGTCTACGACACTCAATCGGACTCCCACATACATTACCGATGTGAGCCAGCTCGATACTACCGGTAATACAAACCATTGCCCTGGCCCCTCCCTTCTCCCCTGGTATCATGCTGACTGGGGATGCGAGCAGTTGACCATGCTTTGGAACGGCGGCAACGCTTGTTAAAATGCCTTGAATTCCCGCAAATCGATACCCGTAGAACCACTATTCGGGCTGCATATACCAAAACCTGCCGTTGGCTTCTACAGCACTCAAAATACCAGGATTGGCTTGACCCCGGTAAGCAATCGCAGAATCATGGCTTCTTATGGATGCGAGGCAAGGCAGGTGCTGGAAAGTCAACCATGATGAAGTTCGTGTACCTGGAAATGAAGAAAGTTTTCAAGAAGCCCAGCATGGCCGTGGCGTCCTTCTTCTTCAATGCACGAGGCGACTATTTGGAAAGGTCTATCTCCGGGATGTACCGGTCTCTATTGACGCAGATCCTGCACGAGTTTTCGGACCTTCAATCTGTCCTGGACAACACGGACATCGTTCCGCGGAACCAACAAGACTGCCCTGATCTGAACGCTCTGAAGGAGCTTCTCAGCAACGCCGTCATGGCCCTTGGACAGCGCTGCTTTACCTGCTTCGTCGACGCCCTCGATGAGTGTGACGAGCTGGAGGTCCGGGATATGGTCCAGTTCTTCGAGGAATTGGCAGAGAATGCCACCGATGAAGGCATTCGGCTTCAAATCTGTTTCTCGAGTCGGCCATACCCGTACGTTGATATTCACCGGGGAATCTTGCTCACCCTCGAGAAGGAATCAGGACACGAAGAAGACTTGGCACAGTATGTCAAGAGTCGTCTCAGGATCACGCACCGCCCGCTTCTTGAAGAACTACAATCCCAAATCCTGGATAAAGCTGCTGGGATTTTCATGTGGGTCGTGTTAGTAGTGGAAATCCTGAACAATGAGAGTAGCCACGGCGCCCTCGCTCTCAGGAAGAAGCTTTCGGATATCCCGGCCGAACTGACCAAACTTTTCAGGAGCATGCTGGCACGCGATCAACATAGAACTGAATCGCTGCAGCTCTGCATTCTCTGGATTCTCTTTGCGAAGCGGCCTTTGAGTCCAGCAGAGTTCCGCCATGCGCTGTGGGCGGGCTTGTTGGACCAGCGTCTGGTCGACCCCGAGCTGCCAGATGACACACACATGGATGCCGTCAAACTGGTCACGAGTTCCTCGAAGGGACTTGCTGAGATCACCAAATCTAAGCAGCCGACCGTGCAGTTCATTCATGAATCAGTGCGAGACTTTTTGGTAAAAGAAAAGGGCGTCCAGGATTTGTGGCCTGAGCTTGGATTCGACTGGGAGGGCCCTAGCCACGAAATCCTCAAGCGTTGTTGCACTACGTACCTACAACATCCAAGAGTACAGGCGATCATCGTCGCGCCAGAGGGCGGAGACGACGAACGGAACGCCATGGCCGAAAAATGCTCGTTCCTAGAGTATGCCGGTCAGCAGGTCCTCTATCACGCCAATGCTGCGGCGCCTGTGGTCCCCCAAGACGGTTTTTTGACCCAATTCTTTGCTTCGGCTGGAATCAGGGTGATCAACCACCTCGAGAAGTTCAAAGCTCGGCGGTATGGCTCCCATGCAACCCCGCTGTATGTTCTAGCAGACAAAGGGCTGGGAAACCTCATTCGCACACAGATGAAAAGAGACCAGACGACCGACGTCCTGGGGGAAAGGTACCAGTATCCGCTTTTCGCTGCATTAGCAAACGGCCATAAAAGTGCCATAGCCGCACTTTTGGGCTTGTCATCGACTCTCAGCGATGGCGTCGACATCACCGAAGGTTTGAACTACAGGAAGGACTTAAGAGATTACCAAGGGCGGACGCCATTATCGTGGGCTTCCCAGGAGGGTAGACTGAGCATGGTGGGATTGTTAATTGAAGGAGGCGCAGACCTTGATGGAATCGATGGGAGAGGATCTACACCACTTATCTGGGCATCAGAGAAGGGCCACGAGGCCGTGGCACAGCTTCTCATCGACAAAGGGGCAGACGTCAAGGCTCAGAACAATTCTGGATCGACGGCACTGATTTTGGCCTTACAGAACAGCCACGAGGCCATAGCGCGGCTTCTCATTGAGAAAGGGGCAGATGTCAAGGCTCAGGACAAGTTTAGATTGACAGTACTGATCTTGGCCTTAAGGAATGGCTATGAGGCCATAGCATGGCTTCTTATTGAGAAAGGGGCAGACGTCGAGGCTCAGGACAGTGATGGATCAACAGCACTGATCTTGGCCTCAAAAAACGGCCATGAGGCCATAGCACAGGTTCTTATCAAGAAAGGGGCAGACATCAAGGCTCAAGACAGTGATGGATCAACGGCACTGATCTTGGCCTCAAAAAACGGCCACAAGGCCATAGCACAGCTTCTCATTGACAAAGGGGCAGACGTCCAGGCTCACGACGGGCATGGATTGACGGCACTGATCTTGGCCTCAAAAAACGGCCACAAGGCCATAGCACAGCTTCTCATTGACAAAGGGGCAGACGTCCAGGCTCACGACGGGCATGGATTGACGGCACTGATCTTGGCCTCAAAAAACGGCTACAAGGCCATAGCACGGCTTCTCATTGACAAAGGGGCAGACGTCCAGGCTCACGACAGTGATGGATTGACGGCCCTGATCTTGGCCTCACAGAACGGCCACAAGGACATAGCATGGCTTCTCATTGACAAAGGGGCAGACGTCAAGGCTCAGGACAGTGATGGATCGACGGCACTGATCTTGGCCTCAAAAAACGGCCACAAGGCCATAGCACAGCTTCTCATTGACAAAGGGGCAGACGTCAAGGCTCAGGAATATTATGGATCGACGGCCCTGATCTTGGCCTTACGTAACGGCCACGAGGCCATAGCATGGCTTCTCATTGACAAGGGGGCAGATGTTAAGGCTCAGGACAGTGATGGATCGACGGCCCTGATCTTGGCCTCAAATAATGGCCACAAGGCCATAGCACGGCTTCTCATTGACAAAGGGGCAGACGTCAAGGCTCAGGACAGGTTTGGATCGACGGCCCTGATCTTGGCCTCACAGAACGGCCATGAGGACATAGCATGGCTTCTCATTGACAAAGGGGCAGACGTCAAGGCTCAGGACAGGTTTAGATCGACGGCCCTGATCTTGGCCTTACAGAATGGCCATGAGGCCATAGCACGGCTTCTCATTGACAAAGGGGCAGACGTCAAGGCTCAGGACAGTGGTGAATCAACGGCACTGATCTTGGCCTCAAAAAACGGCTACAAGGCCATAGCACAGCTTCTCATTGACAAAGGGGCAGACGTCCAGGCTCACAACGGGCATGGATTGACAGCACTGATCTTGGCCTTACAGAATGGCCATGAGGCCATAGCACAGCTTCTCATTGACAAAGGGGCAGACGTCAAGGCTTAGGACTATTATGGATCGGCGGCCCTGATCTTGGCCTCAATGAACAGCCACAAAGCCATAGCACAGCTTTCATCAAGAAAGGGGTAGACGTTAAGGCTCAGGACTAGTCTGGATCGACGGCATTAGTTAACGTTATTTCGGTTTATTTTCAGCGATTTATGAAGAGCTTAATATTTTTACTACCTCTGCTTAAGTAAAGGGCCTGGAAGATATGAGTGCTTTATTGAGTGTGAGTTGAGCAGATGACTAAGCCACACCTTGCTCCAGAGCCGACGGTGTTCAGGGCGGAAAGAGCGCTTGAATTGATTAGAAAGTCGGGGCATGGAGATTTTAGAATACTGCTACTATAAATTAAAGAAGCCCCCCAGGAGCGGTGGTGCCTGAGCCCCAGCCAGCCTTTTAAGCGGGGGAAAACTTGTCTACTTCACTGCAACTACCCAGTCAGTCAGAAGATTCAGATTTCAGCCTCGACTTCACGCTCTCTAGCCATGACCTCTCTGACCTATACTTCTCCAAGCTCCCTAGCCAGATAAGAGGGCCTGAATACTTTGACTATCTTACCCCTACGCAATACTTCGACCTTAGTCAATATTATGACCCGCTAGCCTCATACTCTGACCTCCCCAGCCTGCTAGGAGGCCCGGAAGAGGACCTATACTTCGACCTTCCTAGCCAACAAGGAGGACCATCAGAACAGCAACTCAGCCCGCTGTTGCACGACCTTACCCCGAGGGCCCCATCGGAGATGGACCTCCCTGCGCCAAGTGACCTACACCCAAACCAGAAAGGGCCGTCAAAGAAGCAGCCCAGCCCGCCGTCGCACCTTATCCCGGGGGCCCAATCGGAGGGAGGATCGTTGCCAGACTTCGTCCTCCCTAACCAAACAAGAGATCCAAGTACTTGTTCGCCACTTCAGCCGTCCACCCATGATGCCGACTCGGGAAATACCCAATGCCCAGTGCAGCATCAACCGGATAGTCAGCTAGGAGACCCGTCACCTCACTCGAACTCTCCTGAGAGGTTCCCTTGCACCTTCGAAGGATATTCGAAGACATTTACTCGCAAGTACAATGCTAAGGTTCACCTTCGTGCGCACTATTACCGGCAACCTGTACGATGTAAAACTTGTAACAGACAGTTCACGCGTCAAGCAGACCTCAAAAGACATTACAAAGATGTACATTTGAAGCAGCGGGCCTATGGTTATAACAACTGTTCCTAGCAGTTTAGCCGGAGTGATGCCTTGCAAGGTAAAGCCACTCCCCTACCATAAAAGGTTCTATATTGATTCAAACTTAGGCGCATTGCTATTTACCGTGTAGCCGACGCCGAGCGAGGCCCAGGTTAAACCTAGGGGCCTGTTTTGTTTGGGAGGGCTATTAGGCCTAGCGGACTGTTTGTTTGTGAAGTACGGGCTGTTTCAGGCCTAGGGTATTGTTTGAGTTTGTTTTAGATAGAGTGTAATGGTTTGCCCTATTTGCTCGATCCTTTGTTCCTTCATTTTCGTAGCTATCGAGCCTGCCGGAAGCCTTTAGGAAGATTCGCGATGGCCTCCCTTTTGTGCAGAAGGTTTTGCAGGACGCTCGGAAGAAGATCGACGGCCAACAACTTTCTAATGAGGAGTCCAAGGCCACCCTTGCGATTATCGACCCCTGCCATGATAAGGCCAAGGAATTGAAGAGGATCTTCGATGAGGTAGTGGAATACACAAAGGATCAGGATACGGGGGACTGGGCGAGGATTCGCGCCGCGTATCACAAGGCGCTACGTGGCATCAAGGCACATCGGGTGAAGATCCTTATGAAGGATATCTTGGAGGGCCTGCAGAAGCTGGCACTGAGTCAATTGTTTATCTCGGTGATGCAGAAGCATCTAAAGGCTATTGAGAAGGCTATCGAGGAGCTGTCCAACGTGGAACCATCCTTGGCAAACCCCGAGGTCGAGAACAGTGGCGCTATTTACGGGAGCCAGACAGTTACGGAGGGAGCCATCGCACAACAAAACAACTCGCAAGGGGACGGAAACACATTCAACAGCGGGAAGTACGTTACCACTGGCAACGACCATACTATCACCGTCGGTAAGGACTCTTGATGATTGAGCAGGGAAGTATAAGAATGGGATTATACTTCCATCGTATATGGCAAAGTTAACAAGCGTTTTGAAAAGTGGAACGAAGCGACGTTCATAATAATCAATAAGAGTGGTGTTGGGAACCAGCACTTTGATCAATTGGGTCAATCTTGTTCAATTCGTTGTCCATCCTGTGCCTCCCGCGCGCTGGAAAAGTATGTTGGGGCGCCAATTTAGCGTCTGGTGTCACGTGACTAATCTGACAAGTGGTATGTTAGCTCGACCCACTCCGTTGACAAACGGCCGTTAACCACCCTTATTAGCGCTACCACAATCGACCTCCCGACCGCAAACCATGCAGCATTCGACTTCCGCGCCAATGACCACAGCGCACTCTGCCATCCCGATACCTGGGCCGACCTTCTGCATCAGATACAGGCATGGGTGAACGATCTTAACGGCAGATGCATCTTCTAGCTGAACGGCAGGGCGGGTATGGGAAAGTCCACCATTTCCCGCACCGTGGCCAGCCGTCTCAAAGGGCAGGGAATCCTCAGCGCCAGCTTCTGAGAGAGAGAGACGAACGAGATCGAGGGAATGCGACTTTGTTCTTCACAACTATTGCTGTCCAGCTCTTCTCGCACGAGCCCCGGGTATCACAATTCCTTAGATCAGCTGTCGGTTCCAACCCAGCCATCGCCACGAAAGCCCTCAGAGAACAGTTCGAGAAGCTCATCTTGCAGCCGCTCAGCCAAGTCCACCGTGGTTCCCGGGATTCTACAATCGCAATCGTCATCGATGCCCTTGGCAAATGCGAGTGTGAAGACGACGTCAAACTCATCATCCGTCTTTTCTCCCAAGCGATGGATTTAGCCTCCATACATCTTAGGGTTTTCATCACGAGTAGGCCCGAACTGCCGATTCGCCTTGGGTTTAAGGACATAAGGGGCAATTACCAAGATTTGGCGCTGTATTAGATTTCGGAGCTTGTAGTCGAACATGATATATTGACATACTTGAATTATGAATTTGCGAGGATCAGAGACGACTACAATAGCCAGGATTTTGACGACGAACAGCTGTCCCCAAACTGGCCCGGCGAGCACATCCAGACGCTGGTACGCATGACCACCCCCCTTTTCATCTTCGCCGCAACCATCTGCCGCTTCGTTGCAGATGAGACATGGCTAGACCCGATGGGTCAATTGGTCAAAGTTCTCAACCACCAGAGCGGTCCTGGTTCCGACCTTGACAAACTCGACTTGGCATACCTCCCAGTCCTTGATCAGCTGGTTGCTGGGAAGACAGATCGGGCTAGGAACCTGCTAGCGAGCGAGTTCCAGAAAATTGTTGGGCCGATCGTCCTCCTACCCGAGCCTCTCTCAGCATCATCTCTTTCACAGCTTCTTAGTACTCCCGCTACATCCATAGCCCGTACACTCAATCTTCTCCACGCTGTCCTCGACGTCCCATCTAGGTCAGATTCTCTGATCAGGATGGACCATCTGTCGTTCCGTGACTTCCTCGTGGATCCTGATAAGCGCCGTACTAACCCGTTCTGGGTGGACGAAAGGGCAACGCACGAGATGATTGCAGCCAGGTGTTTAGCACTCCTTTCGGGTAGTGGCCACTTGAGGAAGGATATTTGCAACCTGGAAATGTCCGGAATTACCCGCATGGATGTTATTGCTTTTCTTCCAAACCGACCATGGCCATCACGAGCTCTACCCGAGCCACATTCGATCATACTGGTGAAGGCGAGAGAATCTCAACGTGGGGGGGATCTCAGGTCGTATTTGTCCTTGTCCGTATTTTGCTAGTTTCAATGAACGGCCCTGCATCAGGCCACGATTCGAGTGGACAATGCAAGTGCGCAGAATGGCACAGTCCGCATCAATGTCCTCAAACGCAGTTTGGAGTCGTCCGCCCGCCTCACGGTTGTCTAACTTTAGCACGCGCTGCGCGACATATGCTTCCTCGACCTTGGCGGATCGAGCGATGAGCGCCTCCTGCAGCGGTGTGCACGGATAGACGTCGTGTACAACTTCCATGGAAAAGATACCGATTTTCTGGGGGAGTACGTGAGCGTTATTAATATTTGGTTAACAGCCATCCATTCCCCCTTCTTCTAGTTTAGGGTCAGGTGTGATAAACATCAAGCCATTGACCCTAGAATAATGCACAGTTGTCCGCCCCCACGTTTAAGCCGCCTCGAGTTTGCTATTCAATTTTCATATTCCCCATCTCCTCCAGTGCCTGTTCTGTCACCCTCCAATCATCGTCTGAGATCGCGGCTCCCCGTATAGCCTGGCCCGCAACACCACACAATCCATCACCACATTCCATTGCTCTGTCTTGCCACATTATGTCATAGGCATCCCTTAAATATATCTACTGCTAGCATCCTATCTCCACCTTAGTCAGCTAAGAAGCAGACCTAAGTCATTTTTATTAAGGATAATATATAATAGTTATAGAAATAGTAGAAAAAGCTATAGTGGGGTAATATAGTTGGTAATAGATAATAATAGCATGTAATGGTTTTAGAAATAATAGAAAAAGCTATGGCAGGGCAAGACAGCTAGTAATAGCTAATAATAGTATATGATAGTATATAATAGTTATAGTAATATTGGGAAAAGCTATGGCAGGGCATGATAGCCAGCAACAGCCAATGAAAGTATATGATAGCATATGACAGTTATAGAAACAATGGGAAAAGCCATGGCAGGGCATGACAGCCAGCGACAGCCAACAACAGCACGTGACAGCGTACAACAGTTATGGGAACAATGCGAAAAGCTATGGTAGGGCATGACAGACAGTGACAACCAACGAAAGCACATGACAGCATGTGACAGCGTATGACAGTAAAAGCCATGGCAGATCAGGACAGTCAGCGACAGCCAGGGACAGCGTATAACAGCTGCAGGAACAGTGGGAAGATCCATGGCAGGGCATGACAGCCAGCGACAGCTAATGACAGCACAAGACAGCATGTGACAGTGTATGACAGTTGCAGGAACAGTGGAAAAAGCCATGGTAGAGCAGGACAGTCAGCGATAGCAAGCGACAGCGTATGACAGTTGCAGGAATAGTAGGAAGATTTATGGTAGGGCAGGATAGTCAGCGACAGCCAATGACAGCGTACGACATTTTCAGGAACAATAGGAAAAGCCATGGCAGGGTATGATCCAGTGATAGCCAATGACAGCATGTGACAGCGTATGATAGTTGCGGGAATAACAGGAAAAGCCATGGCAGGACAGGACAGTTAGTGACAGCCAATGATGATATATGACAGTTTCAGAAGTAATATAAAAGGCCATGGCAGGGCAGAACAGTCAGTGACAGCCAAAGACAGTAACGTGCGTGATAAGCGAGTGTCGCAGACAAGCGAGTGTCGCACTCTAACAAAATTTGGTGGAGTTACATGCCAAACCATGATAAGAAATTGATAAGCGCCCTAACAATTTACTATCAAAATATCTGCGGGCGGCCCCACCAAGCTCTGCTAGAGCGCGACACTCGCTTGTCTGCGACACTCGCTTATCACGCACGTTATATAATAGTTTTAGGGGTAATGGAAAAGCCATGGCAGGGCATGACAGCTAGCGACAACTATATGCCTTCCTCATATAATTTAAATCACTTATTTATTCTAGTAGTCTTACCAGTTCTGTTTTTTTAGATAACCAGACGACCAGACAACCAGACAACCAGCCATGCAATAACAACGACCATACAACTGCACGACCACACGACCGGAAGGCCGCAAGACTGCACAATCATGCAATCACAAAACCACACAACCACACAACCAATGTAAAACCATCATACAGGGCTTGGGCTGCTGGTTCGCCAGACTTGGTGGTTCGCCTAAAATGGCCTGATATTCTGCACGTCACAGCTGCCAAATTCATATCTCGATCGCGTAAGGTACGACTCCCATCATATTTTATCACGCTCCTTCCCACAACCTCCCACCTCACTCCCAACACCACACCCAGCCCCTACACAACCAAGGAATAACTAACCAACACCATAACCTCCTTCACCCCCTCGGCCCCCTCCACCCCCAAAAACCAGCTCCCCGCCTTCAGCACATCCAAAGTCCCGACCCCCGCCTCAGCCCCATCCGCCACACTCCCCGCCCCAACAGTAAACCTCTGCAAATCCCCACTCCCAAACTTATCCGCCCACCGCAACCGTACCTCATCCTGCACCGCATGCTCTCTTTGTCCAAACACCCTAAATACAGCCTTCTTCACCTTGCTCTCCTCCCCCGCTGCAAACACCGTCACGCTCGTGATCTTCACTGATTTGGCCGACTTGGCGTAGAACGGCATCCGCTCCACCACGCTCCGCATGCTCAGCACCCGCTGCCCGGCGCCCGCTGGCGCGGTGAACGCGAACCACGCGTCCGGCGCGTCTTGGCGGATGTCGAGCAGCGTCGACAACCCCGCCCCGGCAGCCGCCGTGATGCTGTTCTTCGCAGCCGCGGCGGCAGCCGTGCGGAAGGCGCCGTCGCCGGCGTCGCGCGCGGTGTAGCGCAGGTGGAGGACGACGTCGCTGATGGAGCGGTAGTCGAACTGGGGCAGGGTGCTCGGCAGGCGGAGCCGCCAGGTGGAGATGGCGCCGGCGCCCTCGAAGGGCTGGTAGTCTGATTCCGAGGTGAAGGCGAGGTCGAAGACGCCGGGGTCCTGCTGGCCCGAGGAGATGGCGACGGACGTGATGGGGATCTGGATGTCCTGGCCGACGAAGCGGTCGTCGGCGTCGGGCTTTTCCGGGTAGGTGGTGGCGGGGCCGGGCACGAAGGTCGAGCAGCGGTATTTGTGGTCGACCAGGGTCGCGGTGCAGTTGAGGGAGGTGTAGGGCCCGACGATGCAGTGGATCGAGAAGGCGACGGATTTGATGCGGCGGAGGAGGTGCCCTGGGAAGTCGAGGTCGAAGAGCAGTTCGGGGAGCTTGAATGTCGCGTCGCCCTGCTCGCGGAAGGACAGCAGCGCGCCCGGGTCGAGCTGGCGCAGGGAGATGTTCTTGACCACGTTGACCGTGTTGATGTTGTCGTCCTTGGCCAGGTACGCCAGCTCGAGCTGCTTCAGCGTCAGCCACAGCTGGTCGCCGGCCTGCAACCCGTGCCGCGAGTTGTCCCAGTATCCCGCCGGCGCAATGAACGGCCCGGCCTTGTTTAGCCCCATCCCGCCGGTATCTGGGCCGCGCTCGAACGAATAGACCGATTCGACCTTGCGCGCCAACTCCATGGCGGCCAGGTACGTCTGGTACAGCGTGGCCCTCGTCCCCGACTCCATCCAGTTGTACAGCTGTTCAGTAGTGAATTTGGTCTTATGAAAATCTAGCGTCTGCGCGGCCGTGTCGGCGCTGAGCTGCTGGGCGCGGATGTCGACGTCGAGCGCGGCGATGCGCGCCTTCTGCACCTCGACCTGCTTGTCGATGGCCTTGATCTCGATGCCCGCCAGGTTGAGCTGCAGCCGGCGCTCCTGCAGCTGGCGCGTCCACCCGGCGATGCGGCTCGCGCGCGACGAGTTCTCGGACGCCTGCAGCGACTGCGCGCGCAGCGTGGCCGCCAGCATCTGGTCGACCTGGCCCAGGTTCGGCAGCGCCTGCGACCCGCCGAGGCCCATGAACTGGAAGTTAAGCACGGGCATGGGCAGCATGAACCAGATGGACGCCGCCATGTCGCGGTCGGCCGCCAGCTCGTTGAAGAAGGACGAGGTGTCGGCGAACGCCAGCTCGAGCGCCTCGTGCTGCGTCAGTCGCAGGTCCTTGTCCATGGGCTGCGGGATGACCTGCTCGACCTCGGAGAAATCCTCGGTCGGCTTGGGCACCAGCCCCGTCTTGGCGTCGCCCGTCAGCGCGGCGTGGTACTCGAGCCGGTGGACGGCCGCGCGCCGCTGCTGCTCGAGCTGGCCGAGGCCGAGCTCAGCTTCCGTCTTTTGGTGCGTCTTCATCTCGCACAGGATGCGCTGCAGCGCCGAGTCGGCCTTGTTGCGCAGCGTGGACAGCGCCTCGCCGTCCTTCTTCTCGATGGCGCTCAGCAGCGCGCCGCTCGACGCCTTGAGCTCGGCGCACAGCTCGAACGCCTTGGCCAGGAGCACGGCAAACCGCTTGCGCGGGAGCACCCGGCCGTTTACGGACGGGGTCAGGAGGCCGTTGTCCCCATGGAGCGCGGCCTGCACGTTGCCGCCTGCTGCGGCGACGGCCTTGACGAGGTCCATCGGGTTGATGGGCGGGTCCCACAGGTTGAGGGTGCGCGGGTTGCCGTTGATGTCGAGCGAATTGCGGATCTTGAACAGCCGGTCCTCGATGAGGGCACGCAGTTTGAGGAAGTCCTTGTTGGCCTGGATGCCAAAGTACCGTGTGCGCGGGAACCCCGGCAGGTCGTCGGGGTCGTCCTTGTCAGCGTTCCCTCCGCGGTCAGCGAGGGGCACAAAGTACGGGAACGACAGCCGCGACGCGACCGACGCGTTGGAGAAGTCGTCCATGAGGTGGGACAGCTGGTTGTAGCTCTTGAACTTCCGGTTCTTGTTGAGCTCCGTCGCCATTTCCGGGGACGGACCAAAGACGTGCATGGCCTCGACGTATTTCTGCACCGCCAGCGGGACCAGCTCGAGCGAGTTCTGCCGGAACAGCACATCGCCTGCCGCCACCAGGGCCTCAATGTACTTCATGACAAAGCGCTTCATGTAGGCCAGCGGCCGGTTGCGCGCCACGACGTGCGGTCGGAAGGGGGAGCGCCGCCAGGCGAGAATGCGCGACTCCATCGTTTCTTCGGAGCCCGAGCTGCGTCCCAGCGCCCTCAAGACCGACTCCAGAGTGCCGTGGGCGCGAGTGGCGGCATCACGGAAGGGCGGGAAGCGCCAGGTCGGCCGCCAGTCTTCTATGTTGGTGCCGGCGGGAGGGGCTTCTTGGTTGCTTCCGGTGGCGTCGAATACGAGCCGGGCATACTCGAGCGCCCGGTCGAACTGTTGCAAGCTTATGAGACGCTCGACAAGCAGCGCGACAACGTGGAACCCGCCCTCCCAGTTGTATATGGCGTGCGGCGTGGCGTCTTCGCGGCACTGCGCCAGGGCAACCGAGTTGCCAAACGCATGGGCATGCGCGGTGTTGGACAATGAAGCCTTGTCCATGACGCGGTATATCTGGTCCACCCCAGTGTCCGACGCCAGCGCTTGCCGGAGACTCTCGGCCAGCGTGTTGTACATAGGCACGCTGGTCGTCGTCGAGGGCAGCAGAAACCAGGGTTCTCGCCCGCGGGACGCGGCCGCCGTGACGTCGGCGACTATTCCCGTCTCGGACCCGTACTTGCTGTTCAACGTCCAGGTCATCGATGAAGAGCTGAGGCCGTCCCCAAGACCCGGGAGAGGCAGCCTGGGCCAGTCGCCCGACTGCACATCCGAGCTGGCCGGCCTGGTGACAGTCGTGTCTCCAGTTTTGGGAGCCACGGAGGGCCATGTCAAGGCGCCGAACTGAGTCGAGGGGAACTTGGCCTCTTTCAGTCGCGGTGTGAAGCCCATTGAGCTGGCTGGGGTAAAGGCAACAGTGGCGCCCTGGACCACGAATTGTCCCAGACACTTGTTCGTGCCCGAGTTCTGGTAAACGACGACCGAGATGGTGTCGTTGGATGGCAGCGCCTGGAACCGGAACGAGTCGAATGCCGGCGCCTTGCCCGACGCATCGGCCGGTACGTTGAGGTTCACGCCGCTCTGCTTGGGCGTCACAAACACGGAATCCACCAACTCGGTCCACACAAGCCGGATGTCACTGTAAAGTGTCAGCTCCCTGGACATATACAGACAAGAGACTGGGGGTACTTACACGCTGATGCTGCTCGGGTTGCTCACCTTGACGCTCGAGTTCCCACCAGAGGTCGTCATCACGCCCTCGGCATTCGTCTTCTTCTCCACCTTTGTCTGCACCGCAATCTTGGGCATAAACACCATCAGTCTGTTCTGCCAGACCACCGGCACGAGGTATGTCCCCGGCCGGTCCAGCGCGGCGCCATCGCCATCGGCGTCGTGCCCGGGAATCTCGATGGGCATCTTTGTCCACGGCGTCCACACGGGGCTCGGCACCGCATTGCCGCGCTTGGTGTGCTCCATAGACCGGTAAAAGTACGCGTAGGGCGCGTTCCGCGTCCGCGCAAAGAAGTGGAACACGCCCTCGCCCTGGGGCGAATCGATATTCGAGCCCCTGACCTTTTCGGGATTGTAGAACACGGCCTCGACGCGCAAATTCGCCACATCATACGCCGCGTACATATACCCGCGCAAAATCTTCTGCACGACGGCCTCATCCAGCGAGTTCTGCATCGCCGCCTCCTCCACCACGCTCGTGAAAATCTCCGTCTTATTATCCCGCAGCGTCGGATCGATATAACTCTCGGGATACAAAAACACCCTCCGATTCGCCTCCCACGTCGACAACCGCTGCATCCACGCCCACCGGTCCTGCGGAATCAACCTTGCATCGACCCCCTTCTCCCGCCCTAGCAAACACCGGTGCACAAACAGCTGCACCGTCGAGATGGCCTGCTGGATGCGCGTCGTCTCGAGCGCCGACGACATCTGCACGTCGATCAGGAACATCTCAAACAGATTCCCCTCGTCCACCGCGCCCCACGCCTGAATCGCCGGGTGCTGCAGCAGGTACTGCACCAGCGCGCGGCGCCGGTTGTTGCGCAGCTTGTCCTGAGCCGTGGAGAGAGCCTGGTACGCCTCGCGGGCGACGAGGGCGGCGCGCAGGTGGTGCACGAGGACCGTCTGCGGGCGGGCGGCTGATGCTGGGGTCTTTTGGCCGAAGGGGATGGGGGTGGCCATGGCGAAGAGGAGGGGGACCGAGTCCTGCTTGAGGCCTACGGCGGCGAGGATGCGCGCCTGGGTCGAGATTTTGGTCAGGAAGGCGAGACGGTCGGCTTGCGAGACGGGCGTGGGAGGGGTGTTTCCTGACAGGAGCTGCGATGCGAGTGGTTGGGAGAGCAGCGAGGCCTGGGCGAAACGGGCCGATGTCTCTGGGATTGAATCGAGAGGGTCCTCGTCGGTGCAGAACCATTGGACCAGTCTGGCTAGATCGGCTTCTTTGTCTGACCTGGCCAGAGTCTTGCGGACCGAGGCGTAGGAGTGGATGTCGTCCACAAGTCTCATTTGCTGGGCAGTTGGACGGAGCAAGAGAGGCGTGAGGACCTGCACCTCGGCGATGCTGATCTTGTACTGCTTGATCAAGGCAGCGTATGCCTCCAGCTGCTTGAGCTCGGTGCTGACCTTAAGGATGCCGGTCTGTGGGATGAGGTAGGGCGGCGGAGGAGGTGGTCCTTGTTGCTGTCTTGCTTTCGGTTTGGGGGCATCGAACGAAAGCTTGATATCCTGCAGCTCGCTCGGCCAGCTGATGGACAGCATAGCAAGAGGCTCGGCCGTGGGAATGGTGATGCTGCCGGACACCTGAGCCAGTGTTGCGCCGGAAGCCGGAGTCGTCTTCAATGGGCAGGTTCGCCCAAACCCAAATGCCAAACTCTTGGGAGGCTCACGACCCAAAGACACCGCCGCCTGGATGTTCAGAACCGTTTCTTGAGTGAAAAACAGGATAGCGTTGTTAACATCATCTCCTCGTATCGTCGCGGTTCTTCCCTTTGCCAGTTCCACAATACTCTTGAGCACATCCTGAACTGTCCCTGTTGCGGGAGTAGTGGAAGATGTTGTGCCGAGGAATATGTCGGTCATTTCCAACGTGAGGCTGGGTTCGACGCTCTGAACGGCTGCCGTTAGGGCTTGGTCAACCAGAGAAACTCCCCTGGTGACAGCAGCCAGACCCTTGGCAACAAGCAATGCAGCCTTTTCAACGTCGGCCGGTGCATCTGGAGCCTTCTGGTCCGCCACCGCGCACAGAGCTTCCGGAGCCCAGCCCTCGGCAGCCAGTCCTCGCCACTTTGTCAACAATGTAAGCAGACCCTCTGGCGAAGACAGGATCGGAGCACCGTCCTTCTCTGCCAGCACGGCCAGCAACGGTGACAATCTTGCGTAAGGAATCTCCAGCAACTTGGCAAGTCCAGAAAGACGGTAAAAGAGGTAGACGGTGTCATCGGTGAGTGGGCTGTCTGGAGACACTGATTCGTCTGCCTGTATCTGAACAAACTCAGAATAGGCCAGGTCCAGCGATGCCAAGAGGAGTGCGAGGTACTCCTGCCCGCTTCCGGGCTTGGAGCTGACGA
Source organism: Lasiosphaeria hispida (assembly GCA_033439745.1). Taxonomy (NCBI): domain Eukaryota; kingdom Fungi; phylum Ascomycota; class Sordariomycetes; order Sordariales; family Lasiosphaeriaceae; genus Lasiosphaeria; species Lasiosphaeria hispida. Next base: position 6,631,552 of record JAUIQD010000002.1, on the reverse strand, counting down.
CCCTGGTGATGGGCAGCTGCTGCAGGTAGGTTGCATTCTTGGTGAACAGAGCGAGGACCCGTCCCGGCTCTGTTTTGGTCACGCTGGCAATCTGCGCCACGGCGGCGATCTTCTTGATCGTCTCTGGCGTGATAGCTACAGGGCCCCTGGGCGCCGGCACCGTCTCGCCAAACATGCACAACGCGTCATCGACGTCTTCTAGGCTCCATGAGGAAACTTGAGTGCTTCCGCTCTGCCCTGGTGCCGTCTCTTGTCTAAGACGCCGCCAGAGGCGCACAATGTGTTCGAGGCGTTGCAGGCCAAACGTATCGAGCTGCGCGCCGTCGCCGCTGCGCAGTCGAAAGTCGCCTAGTTGGTTGGAGACTTGGCCGGGAGAGGAGGACTTCCACGGCTGAATGACCAGAGCCTTTCCCATGAATCGTGTTTTAAGAAGGCTAACAAGAGTGGCAAAGGATTCGCCGAGACGCGGCAGCAATTGTTTCTTGATGAATGTCAACCCCGTTTCGTCAGCACCCTCCTCCATGTCTTCGTCTGGTTGGGTCATGGACATGGCACCGTCTTCGCTGTCGCTATCTCGGTACCCCCAGTAGTACCAGGACGGCTGCAGTCCCGCCTTGGTCTGGTAGTCTTCCCGCGACAATGCCCGGTTGCCCGTGGCCAGGCGGGCGGCGTCCAGGGAGTAGAACGACTCTTCTGTCAAGGCCAAGAAATCTCCTTCGGCGAGGGTGAGGACGCTGGCGGCACAAGAGCGCGAGAGGATCTCTTTCCTGTGTGCTTCTTTGGCGTCGTCGGTGCCAGAGGATATCTGGAAGAACTGCAGGACTTCCGACGTGCTGATATCGCCGGATGCCAGATAGGACCGCAGTGCATCCACAGACTGGTCGTAGGGGAACACGGAAGAGGGAAAGACAGCCTGAGAAATGACTTGGTCGTAGAGTGCATAGTTCACGTTGACCGTGTCTCGTGGGACTTGCTTCTTGGACGAAGACGCCTGACCGTGGTCGAAGGGCTCCTCACTGTCTGCATTGTAGGACTTGAGTTTCAGACCATTGCCGATGTCGTCCTTGTCCTTGAGGTACAAAATGGCTGACTCGAGAATCTCATTGACCAGATCGATATAGGGGACACGTTCAGAGGTGTTGCGGCACGACAACAGCAGATCTCCAAGCTCGGGCCGGCGAACATAAAGCTTTGCCAACAGCGACTGTGGTGGCGGCGGTGCATCCTTTGGGGATACAGTAGTGGGGACCTTCTCACTACCGTACGGGGTGTTCTTCAGGAAACGCAACAAGTCGACAAAGTAAGCGGCCGGACTGGTGACAGCGCAGCAGTCAGGGCAGCCCATGTCGTCGAGGTCCCCAAACCAAGTCGACATGTTGTTCGCTCCGAGCGACGAGGAGCCCGCATTGTTTCCTTCTCTGTTGGCCACAGTCAAAGACGAGCCGGAAAACAGGGCAGGCTCCCCCTTTTGCAAATCTTGGGACGGATCGTGCAGCATCAGGGCCAAATGCGTCTGCTCGGCTATGCCCTGCACGCGTTTGGCTTCGCTGTGGATTTTTGCAGCATGCTCTGCGTCGATACCATGGGGTGCTAGCATGGTGCGGAATGAAGCTAGGGGGGAGTAGGCAATGCCTTCGACTGACGAAAAGCCTAATGCCATTAACACGGGCAGGTCCGTGGGCTGGATGATGATCTGGCAGAGCTGCTGGACCGAGCCAAAGAACCGCAGAGCAGCTTGCTTGTCCTGGTCAGGGAGAGCCCGAAGGGCCTGGCTGTCCGCTGACAGAGGCTGCTTGAGCAGGTTGAGAGTGTTGTCGAGGTTTTGAAGAATGGAGACCACACTGGCCCGCACAGAGGAGGGCAGATTGTCTTGAAAGTGGCCCCGGGTGATGAGCGTGGATATCACGGCCGCGGGCTTGGTCTCGAAAAGAGAAACGGCCGCGGGGCGCGTCGAGGCATCGCCATTGAGTCTCTCCCAGTAGTTGGCGATGACATCGCCGAGGTTGTCACATGGGGTCTCGGTGTCGAGAAGAATCTGACCGCACAGCGGCGAGGGCAGCTTCAGAACGCCCTTGAGCCCGCCGAAGAGCGCGAGCTTGGACTTGATCTGGTCCGAGAGCTCATCTTCTTCGCTTAGCTCAGCGAGAAATGACTGCAGCGTGGTGGCCTCCAAAACTTGTGAGGAGACATGTTCTTCGTAGAACTGTGGGGACAGGAGAGCCCGGAGGATAGAGTGAAGCTCCTCGCTCTCAGTCGTCATTTTTGGAGTTGTGTATGGTGACACGAACGCAGTTGGCTTTGACACCAGGGCAAGAGTGGCAAGAGCGACGGGGATGACGAAGTGTGGGTGTTGTGTGTGTGAAAGAGAGCGAGTGAGTAAGTGTGAGTGAGAGCGATGAGGAAGGTACTCCCTCGAGGGCCACAGAAGAAGCAGGTGCAAAGCTGAGTTAAGCCGACGATGATCCCTTCCACTGGGAGGCAGCCACCCAGTGACAGCCACTGCAGAGCAAGCGCACATTGAAGTGATATCAGGAAGTTCAGTTCCGACCCTTTGTTGATCTTCTATGGAGTGTAGGACATTAAACCCTGTAACGCAGCCCTTCTGATACAGGAATAATCCGGACGCAACAACGGCATTCCCCATGGCTGGACCGCGACCCCGCAGCTGCACCCCAATTCGAAATGTCACGCAGCCGACTATCGACGATCTCGGCAAGCTTGCGTGCTTCAGCTGTGGTTTGGAATCCCTTTCCAGCCAGCCTCAAGCTCTGATCTCAACCTAAAGCAGCGACAACCCCACGTTCGGTCTGCCTCTTTCCGATTCTTTTGCCAGTCAACATCGCCAACATCAGCCACATGCGGCCTCCAGCCCTGTCTTGCGGCAGTCTGCAGTCGCTACTGCTCAACAGTATGCGCGCTTGCGCCTAGCAAACGGATCGAACCTATGCCGACGACGACAGTGTCGGGTATGTGCCTGGCTCTGCATGGTGCAGCACGCAGTCTATCGGATGATCGGACTGACCGGTCCCCGTTCCATTCCCAATAGCGCCTTGACGCGTCCTTGCGGCCACCGAATGTCTCCAACGAAAGCGGGGAGGGGGGGGCGTTAATCTATCGGGCACGCCTTACACACATCTCGACTCTCAGTACTCTAGGACCGCGTATGCCAGGACAAATTTCACGAGGACGCTGCCTGGCCATCTCGTCACCTCACACGGCTATGTGTTTGTTCTTTCTAATAGTAATGATCAACTGAAACACATCACCAAGACAGCAAACATTACAGAAGGGATCTCCATTGCAAAATCAACCGGCAAACCATGTCGTCCACTACACCTGGGATTGCTCCTTCAGCGCAGGCCAACGGAACCCGGCATCGAAGCGATGTAAACAAAGGACAGGCCGTACCGTCTTCGGTATCCACCTCAGTCCCCACACTCGGCGACGGCGGCGGTGCTCAGAAGAATGTAGATGAGCACTTCCAAGTCGATGCCATCACAGGCTCTCTGACGACCGGGTTTGCTATTCGTACCAGCCCTGGCCGAGGCGGGTTCGGCCCGCAGCTGGCTCTCGCCTACAATTCAGGCTCAGGGAATGGGCCCTTTGGTCTCGGCTGGAATCTTGGTGGCCTGTCAGCCATATCTCGCAAAACTGCAACACAGATTCCGCGGTATCTCGACGACGACGTTTTTGTGCTCTCTGGGGTAGATGACTTGATCCCCGCCAGTGGCTCGAAAGAGGTGACTATCAAGCACGGAGATGAGGACAAGGTGTATACGGTGCAGACGTTCCGTCCGCGTACCGACGACCTGTCGAAGAGGATCGAGAGATGGATGCACCAAGATGATGCCGGGGACGTCCATTGGCGCGAGATATCGCGTCAGAATCAGTGCTCCATTTACGGCTGGTCTGACGCCTCCCGCATTTTCAACTTTGACGGGCAAACCAAACGCATCTTTTCGTGGTTGCTGTGCCGGTCATATGATACTAGAGGCAACGCGATAGAGTACACCTACAAGGCCGAAGACGCTATTGGAGGGAATGAATGTCTCGCACAGAAGTATCTGAGCCGCATCTCTTATGCCAACCTGAGTCTTGCGAGAGACATGGACACGTGGGATATTGTGCTGCCTGACACTGCCATCAACGACTGGGCATTCGAGGTTGTGTTCGACTACCACACGGGCGACCCTGGTCGTCCTTCCACCCCCTGGGATACTCGGATGGACTCTTTTAGCAGGTTCAATTCCGGCTTCGAAGTCCGCACTTCTCGTCTGTGCCGGCGAATCTGCATGGTCCACAACTTCCCAAATGAGAGCCCTGGTGGGAGCGGTGTCGTTGTCTCAGCCACCGAGATTGCCTATCACGAGTCAGCAAAGGGTTCCTTCATCACCTCCCTGACACGATGCGGCCACTCAGGGGGTGCCGTCATCCGCGAACCACCCTACCAGTTCAAGTACAGCAGTGCCCCATCACCAGACACAATCCAGCCACGTGTCATGCCCGGGATCATGCAAACCAATGCTTTTGTAGGAGGAGGGCAGTGGCTGGACCTGGAGGGCGAGGGGGCACCTGGCTATCTGACCACGGGAGAGGACGGTAGATGGACGTACCAGCGCAACCTTAACGCTGCTGGTGTTGCAGGCGTCACGTTTGCTGCGCCACTGGTCCTCCCAACGCTGCCGTCCGAGGCGCAGGATGGCTCGAGGACGAGCATGTTTGTCGACTTGGATCAGAACGGGTCGCTGGACGTGGTTTACTTTGACGGCAATGGACATCTCGAAGGTTTTGCAGAGCGCGTTGTGGACCGCGGCGATCCGACTTGGTGGGCTTTTGAATCCTTCCGCGAAATGCCCACCATGCCGTTTCCCGGCACTGTTGCCGCGAGTGAGGCTCAGGGGGTGCCTAAGGTGCAAATGCTTGACTTGACCGGCAACGGGCTACAGGACCTTCTCATCATTGACAAGGAAACGGATGAGGTTGTTTGGTACGAATGCCTTGCTAAGGTCGGATACGGGCCTGCCGCGCGTCGACCGGCGTTTTCTGGGATGTATTCGACACCTCCATCATCAGCTGAGGACTTGTCATCGCCCAGCTCCAGCTCCTCAGTGTCCGACGACGCTAGCTCCAGCCTTAGCCTTCGCAACACATCCAACACCCCCTGGATTGTCAGCGGCCAGCCTGACAGAGTCCTTTTCGCTGCTGACATGACCGGCGACGGCCTGTCTGACCTTGTTCTCGTGTCCAACAGCAGCATCGTATACTGGCCAAATATGGGCTACGGCCGGTTCGGCAGAAAAACGATCATGACCAACACGCCCCTATTTGACAAGCCCGACCAGTTCACGACCTCTCGACTGGTACTGGCCGACGTGGGTGGCACTGGTACCGCCGACGTCTTGTATCTCCCTGCCAGAGGCGGCGTTGATGTTTACTACAACTGCCTCGGCAACAGCTTGGATAATGTTACACACATAGAATCCCTCCCTGCCATCAATGATATCAGCTTCATTTCTGCGCTTGATATCCTTGGCGATGGCACGTCGTGTCTAGTGTGGACTGGCCCAGACTCGGCAAACGCGCATCAATCGCGGGTCTGGTATCTCCCCCTGATGGATGGGATCAAGCCTCATCTGATGACAAGCATCTCCAACGGTATAGGTCTGGAGACAACAGTGCAATACCGGCCGTCCACCCTCTTCCGGCAAAAAGACTTCTTGGCTTCCCGGCCTTGGAGAAATAGCATGCCATCCGCCATGCACTGCGTCAGCGAGATTTCCATTCGTGATGGCATCAGCACCGTCGAAACCCGCACCAACTACATCTATCATGACGGCTTCTATGACTATTCGGATTCTGTCTTTGGCGGCTTCGGCATGGTGGAAATGACCAGAGCAAAACGAGTCCCCTTGCATGGACGGCTCGCGGAGATGAGCCGGACCCTGACCAAGACATGGTTTCACACTGGCGATGTCTTTGTTGGACGCGAGCTGTTCCACGCCGCGTGTCCACCCCGCTTGGACGCGGAGACGCGATATGGAGACATGGCTACGAGCGATGACAATCCCCGAAATGTCTACAGAGCCCTCAGGGGAAAGGCACTACGACATGAGGTATACGATGCCATGGCGGTCAATACCCACCCGCTGGTCGTCGAAGATTCTACCTTCAACCTGCGTCTGCCCGAGCCCGGGGCTGATGTATTTGCTGTGTTTCCTGCCGAGAGTGTTCGAACCGAGTATGACGGACGAGGTCAAGAAGAGCCGCGCATATCCCACTTTGTTACGGTTGAAGTTGACGAACATGGTAACATCACCGAGTCCCTGACTGTCAACTACGGCAAAGCAAAGAGTCAACTTCCCAATGCAGCGGACCGTGCGAAGCAAGAGGAAACAGCCATCATGGCGACGGGAAGCAGGTTCACACGCGCCTTCTCAGAGACACCCGGAGCTTACACGGCTCCCCGCCAGTTTGAGAAGGCCACATGGCGCGTTCTCGGAGTGCAGCCATCCTCGAGGCTCTTTTCGCTTCATGAGCTCATGAGGGTTTTTGACTCCTCGCAGATTCTAGTTTTGGATGCAGACGAAAGCGCAGCCGTGATTCGGAAGACGCCTTCTTCGTTTCCGGCTCATAAAGTTTTGGTCTCATGCACACGCGAACATTTCCGGAACGACAGGCTCGACAATGTGCTTAGCTTTGGTATAGCTGACTTGTACTCTGTTACCGACAGCATATATCAGCTGTGCCTGACACCGTCGGTGGTCAAGAGCACCTACTCGGACCAAAGAGACTTTGAGAATCCAACTCTTGTTGAAGCGGGATATGTGGACCTTGATGGCGATGGCCACTGGTGGATCCCTTCGGAGCGGATGCAATATGACGTCAGGGGGGCTGAAGGGTCTGAAGGTGGCGGCACACATGGGATGACAGAACTACAGGCTGCACGAGCTTCGTTCTGGACACCTACCGTTACAGTCGACCCTTTTGGCAACGAGTCTTCCACAACTCTGGATGCTTACTCGCTGCTCGTCACGAGTTTCACCGACTCCCTAGAAAACACGACCAGCACGAAGTGGGACTATTTACACCTTCAACCAAGTCTTATCACTGGTGTCAACGGTAACCGCAAAGCGAGCTTGTTATCGACGCTCGGAGAGGTCACCGCCACAGCAACTATGGGCAAACCTGGAGAGCTTGTGGGTGATTCCCTTGATGGTCTTGAGGACAGCACAGACCCGTCTCAGGCTGTGATGGATGACTTTTACAACAATCCAACACAAGCTTCGGCGCTGGCTCTCATAGGGCCTGCAGGTCAATGTGTGCTGAGGAACCGTATTGCCTATCAGTCAGACGGCACTCCCACGTGGCAGGCAACCCTGACTCGGGTTAGGCACGTACATTCTGAGGGCGAAGACGAAGAAGACGAGCAAGGTCAAGACGACGAAAAGGTCATTATCTCCTTTACGTTCTTTGACGGGGAACAACGGCCTCTTCAGGCGTCGCTGCGGCTCCGTGATAATGCGTGGAAGGTCGAAGTTTCCATCTTGGACAAGGATGGAGAGGAGGTCATCAGCTATCAGCCAAGCACCCAACCTTCACATCGCTTTGTTCACCCTTCCACCTCTACAGTCCATCCTTTGGCCGCTGTGTCATTCTTCGATACCCAAGGCCGCCCGGCGGGAGGGCTCTATGCAGATCACACCTGGACCAAGACAACCCGGACCCCTTGGAGCGAGGTCATCTATGACGCGAATGACATGGCCTTGGTAGAGAACCCCTCGGTGGATGTAGATGTGGGCCACTTCTTCAAGGCACTCAACGAGGACACTCTGTATCAGCCCACATGGTTCCAGTCACAGCAGCAAGAAGAGAAAGCTATCGGGCCTGTATCCGCAGCGTCCGCAATCACCAAACAAGTCACTCTTTCCGCAAACAAACCTCGAGCTCTGCACAAAGACGCCCTTGGGCAAGTTATCTTCGTCGAGGACCGGAACCTTGCCGGAGATGGCGCATCGACAGAGAGCCTACGAACCATGTACGGCGTGTATGGTATCGCATGTGCAGTTCACGATTCCATGGGCCGACTGACTGAGGTGACCAAAGTGGACATGGTCGGGCGGACTGTAGATCGAGTTGGGGCAGACTATGGTCGGCGCACAACCCTGCTCGATGTCCATGGAAATGAGATAAGAACCTGGTCCAGTGGCGGCATCTCCACTCGCAAGACGTACGACGCCCTTCGCCGTCTGAAGGAGCGATGGGTGGTTGAGATGGAAGGAGACACGCCCGGCGAAGAGAAGATGGTTGAAGAATTGACGTATGGCGAGGAGATGGATGACGATTCTGCGAAGGAGAGAAACCTGGTGGGCGTGGTGTGTGAGCATCTGGATCAGGCAGGGAGGGTCAGAGTCCACCAGGCCGATTTTAAGGGGAACGTGACGCGTTCCTCGCGCCAACTCGCAGTCGAGTTTCGGAAGACGATAGACTGGAGCGATGCCGCTGCTGTGCAGCTTGAGCATGAGATATTCAAGCAGGAGGCCCATTTCGACGCCCTCAACCGCATGACATTGTCTGGAGATGCCAGTGGATGCAAGACAAAACAAGTCTACAGTTCGTCCGGTAAAGTACGCGAGGTGCACCTGCAGGGGAGAGATGGCCAATGGACTCGGCTTTCTCGAACGGAATACGACGCACACGGCAATGAAACATTCATCGAACATGGCTCCACCAACGATCAAGCGACTACAACAACCACAACTCTGGAATACGATCCGTACTCGCTAGTCCTGACACGCAAGAAGATTGTGGCCACATCTGACAAAGCCGGAAGGAAGAGCACCAGGGTTCTCCTCGACGAAAACTACCATCGGGATTGTCTCCATCGGATCGTGCATCAGACAGACGACGCGCAGCTGGACATCTGGTACGCCAACAACCGCATCCGGCCCAACAAGACCTTCGCCTATGACGCCTTGGGACAGCTCATCGAGGCTACAGGGCGGGCTCATGTGCGGGCCGGGCACGCCGGAGCGGGTATCAACGTTCAGGGGGGTAGGAAGCTCTCCGAGTCCCCACCCGGACCTGAAGCGCTGTACGAGTATCTCGAGACGTACAGTTACAATGCCGCAGGCAATATTCTGTCTCTGAAGCATGAACCAACGGGAAACCCGGCGGGAGTTGTGGCCTGGACGAGAAAGTACTTTTACGAAGAGGAGTCGTGTCTAAGTGGTGCTTCCGCAACCTCTCTTGGACCCGTGTTTCCCTGCGTCGACTTTGGATACGACGACACATTTGCCAGGCCTACCCCGGTCTACAACAACAGGCTCACAAGAACGCAGATTGGCCGCGTTTCTGATATTGTTCGCTATGATGCGTCCACACCGGGTGGGATACACGGCTGTCCTTCATCAGTATCACGATGGTCCTCTATGACGTGGGGCTATGACGGGCTCCTTCGTTCATCTGCTGCCGCCAAGACGGTGTCTCCTTCAACAGGCAAGAAGCAAAGGAAAGCGCCTGCAAGGACTTGGTACGTGTATGATGGGTCTGGTCAACGGCGTATCCGCAAGGTGACGGAGCGAGAGAACCAAGGCGGGAAGCTGAAGGAGACCATCTACCTGGATGCTGTTGATATTTTCCGCCGCTTCTCATACCAACCCACTCCCTCGACTTCACCCCCAATCAAGTCCGAAAGAGTCACTGTCTACGGCAAAGCCAGCCACGCCGTCGTAGAGCTCTGGGCGGACAAGGACGGCACCCAAAGGAACCTAGTGCGCCACCAAGTCCACCATGGCCTCGAGCTCGACCAGGAGGGCAACGCCATCTCCCAGGAAGAGTACTCCCCCTTTGGGAGGACCGTCTTCTCCATCAGCTCACGGCGGGATATCACGGCCCCGCGCCGCTACCGCTTCGCAGGCTACCAGCGCGACCTAGAGACGGGCCTGTACTACTGCAGTGCGCGGTACTACGCTCCTTGGCTTGGTAGATGGCTCTGCAGCGACCCGACCTTCTCGGCCGACGGGCTTGACACGTACGCGTACTGCGCCAACGACCCGGCCAACCACCATGATCCGAGCGGGACAATGCATGCTGCCAATGCAGCGGCCGTGGCCTCGAAAAAGAATTCCAATAGCCCGGTACAAACAACGCGCACGGTAGCACAGACTACCAGAACTACTATCACATACGCCGGCCTCCAGCGGACATTCGGTATCGGGAGCAACAGGAACAACGATCAGAACCCCAATGAAAACTCCCAAGCCAACCTACTAAACACGACTGGTGTAAACCAGACACGGCAGCCGACGGTGAACAGAGAGGCGATGGCGGCGTTTTACGAGCGGCCAAAGCCCCGTGTCATGCACTACCAGAGGCGGTGGCTGAATGAGAACGTGGGCAGTGCTGCACAGCAGGAGTGGAGAGATGCGGGAAAACCGGCACGGAACGACATGGTCAACAGAGTCCGGGAACAGGCCAACGCTGGCACTCTGGAGCTTGCTGACGCCCATGCCTATCGGCAGTATCTCCAGGACAATGCTGATCCCGCAAACCCCCATAGAATTGTCCGGAAAACCATCATAGGCGACGCTTCGCATGTTAGTACTTACGTGGAGCCTGGGCTCTCGGAGCAGAATCGGCAGAACCTGGCGGTTATGGAGGGTGAGGGGGGAAACAACAACGGCGTCAATACTAACAACATCAACAGAGGAATTATCACCGGTGGGGTAAGAAACTTGGGTGGTGGCAACGGTGCTGCAAGGCAGACTTCAATCGTGGGTCGGATATGTAGGAGCATATGTAATTTCTTCAAGGGGTGAGCTGGGTACCCGTATCTTATCCGAGTGGTCTACATCCTTTTTACTCAATGGTCGAGACTCACATTTACTTTGTTCATCTGTCACCCTCTGCACCTGATGCTGCTACCTCGTGATAACTCTCCAACTGCCATTTTGGGCTTCCCAGAGGGGCCATGCTCCAGCACGTATAAGGGACCAAGATCCAGGGTCCACGGAACTATTGCAGCACCTCAAGTGCAAGTCCAAGACGGGTTAGAAGTCTGGCTGCTAGGGTAGGGAGGTGGATACGCATGCAAGCCCCGAGTTGGATGGCGGGCAGGCCGGGTCGGCTTGTAGAACGGCGTCCGCAAGTCCAAGTGTCGGTGCAAGGGACAGTCGCGGTCCCAGACCACGCGCCCATGCAGCATTGGGGCGTGCGCATAACAAGATGCCAGCAAGGTGGGTAGGTATACAAGGTACCTTAACCTTACCCGGTATCGGAAACTCCCGCGTTCGGGTATTCCAAGCTAGCGGCGTGGAGCAAGCCACTCTGCTGATGCCGGTGTAGATCTTTGGGCATCATGTTATTGTGGGTTGCAAGCACCAAGCTCCTTTTGGCAAAAGGCGCTAGTGCGCGCGGCGCACACGCTCGACTTTCACTGACGCGATGCAACAGTCACAATACAACTATCTTCGCCAAGTGCCGATATTTGCAGCCATTTGATGCATATCCACGAATACAATTGTCATCTATCGCCTGCAGGCTGTCCGTAGCGATGGTTCACTATGCCAACAAGCATCAGAAGGTTATTTACCTGATGGTAGTGGGGGGTTTGCCCGCAAAGGCAATCGCCGAAGAAGTGAGCATAGGAATCCATCAAGCACGCAGATACAGGGCCAAATACAAGCTCACTGGCTCTCTTTTTGCAGAGCCAAAGACACCATAGAACAGCTTGGTCCTGGCGCCGTGGGCAATGGAGGTATGTGAGGCTATTCCCAGCCATCAAATGATGCTAACTGCCTTGCAGAAGGTGTTTGACTTGCTCAAGGATAAGCCGGATTTGTATCTTGACGAGATACAGTGGCTCCTGACACTGGAGTGTAAACTCTATGTGGATATCTCGACCACAAGCCGGCGCCTGAATAGTGCGCAGTCGTCTAAGAAGAAACTGGCACACAACGTAGCGTAACGTAGCGAGCCACTTCGCCTTGACTGGGCACGTAAGGTGTCTGAGTTTACCACGGAAATGTATGTCTTTTGCGGCGAATCCGGGACCAACAAGAAAGACGGGGCTCGCCGAACTGGGTGGGCGTCATGTCGAATCTGATGGTATAGCGGCGGGGGTAGCGCTGTTCTGGCAGTACGCGCGATTAGCCTGCGCGCTTGAGGATTGATTTGAGCCTTACATTCGAATTAGCCATACTCAACACCATAGAATAGATCAATACAGTACTATACTGGGCTTCAATGCGTGGTGTGGCTGCGATTGCATGGAGATGGTGGTCAGGATGATGCCCGCGCGCACCAGCGCCTTTTGCTAAAAGGAGCTTGGTGCTTGCAACCCACAATACCCCTCTTTTGAAGCGTGATCGAGTGGTCAAAACACACTCGATCCGACTCCGATTACCCCTCTCGAGGCTTGCGTGGTAGAGCTGAAGCTGCTCTGCTGCTCTTTGGCTTGCATCGTTGCATCGGTGCTGCGTCGTGGCCAGCCCGGGGCCGGTCATGGCCGGCCGCGGCACTGTCTTGGCCGGCACTATTGGAGTCTCAGTTCTCCGTTCAATGAAAACGTCACATCGGCCGATGGACTGCGCACTCTGAGTCCTGTCGTCGGAAGTAGTTAGCATATTTCTCTTCCACCAGCTGAATTATCCCACTAATGCAAACAATCGGACACTATGTGATTCGCCCTAGGGCTGGCACCCTTGTGACTCCTGGCTGTGAGCTTTCGGAGTAATCGCTATAGCCAATTCTCCACACATGCATCACCATTGAATTGCCCCTTTTGAACGCTAGAGAGGTTTTGATCGGTATAGCCAGAACATCGTCACACCTCCGAATCATGTGCGGAGCGTTGTGTGCCAGCATGGAGCCGTTCCTTTGCTGTAAGTATATCAGACTCTTTTCCCCTCGCTCGGGAACTCCATTTCCAAGTCCATAGACCACCAAACTTCACTCTTACCCCCTCCACTGAAGATTCGAACCATCTGTCACCATGGCTGTCGATATCGCCAAGCTCATCGAGACTGCCGACTTCCGGGCGGCCGAAGATGCTTCCTGGCTTGCCACAACATGCGACACAAGCATTGTGGACGGCTCGATGGAGCATTATGATCAGGTCGTCGGCATCAGCCAGGGCATGATCAACTTTGCATTGAAGAAGATGCACGAGCGAATTCCCGGAATCTCAAACTTTGATGGATCGAATCGTGAGCACTTCCCCTTTTCGCATCTTTGTGACTGTGCTAACAGTAGCCCTCGTTACGCAGCCAACGGGAGTGGCATGATCTCGGCCGAGTTGGATCCTCCCAAGATTCTCATTGACACGGAGGACCGAAACTTGATCACCTGGCGCACCACGTTCAATAAGGGAACTCTTGTCTACAAGCCTGAGAACGGTGACGAGGCTTACTTTCCCATTGACGGATGGTCCGTTGACACCCAGGTGCCGCTAAGTAAGTCAGAGCCTCTATCTACATCCCCTCGGCCAGGTCACTAACAGTGCGACAGAGATGGCTGAGTACAAGGACGAGGAGGGCGACTCGGAAGTGGATAAAGAGTTCAAGAGGAAGAAGAGAGAGTGGATCGCCAACACCTTCCAACTGCCGGGAGACTACCGTGCCGAGCGGCTGTATGCCAAATTTGCTGATGCCCGCTGGGGCGGAGAGAGTTTCCGCTTCGTTGGCAGGTCCTTTGTTGTTGACGGCGTCTCGCAGACCTACGAGGTCTGGAAGATGGCAAGCAGGGCCAATGCCCAGGTGGCAAACGCCTTCGAGAGTGTCTTCAAGTCCATCTGGATTGACCGACAGCTTTCGGGATTGACCACCATTGGCACCAGGTTCAGTCTTGACAACCCAGCAGATGTCTCGCGTCCTGCGACTTATCGTACGTCTCTTCCATTCCCCTTTTCATTGACGCACATGGGCAAAAAGAGTAACCATTTGTCACAGCACCCGTCACCATGATCCACCAGGGCTATCCCTACCGCATGTTCAAGGACAAGTCGGGAGCGCCAGTTGAATGGGAGAAGGGAGTGACAAGCTACGAGGACCCTGGCTCCCGTAACTGCCTCCTGTACTGCGAGAACACGACAAAGCGCGGCATGACACAGCGGATGCTCGGCGTGGAAGGCAACTTTGCGACATTTGGCAGCGCCAGCAGCAAGCCCGAGGACCGATCCGGCCGCGTCGAGGGTACTTTTGCCTTGAGTCATCAGCTGTTCTTTGAGCGTTTCCTCCTGCCTAACCTGCAGGCCTTTGTGAAGGTCACCGAAATCTTCCCTCGGGAGCCGACGTTTGTGTACAAAGACGGCTATAACAACTATTCAGTCACCCAGCCTTATACGGCCGGCGCTCATGGCGACAGCTGGCCGTACCCCGGCCCCGATGACGACATTTACAAATTCAAGCTCGTTGTCGATCCAACCGATCCGAAGACCATGTGCTACCAGGCCAACGTGCCCAACGCCAGGGACACACCGCTCAAGTACAACGAACGGGGGAACAACTGGAACAAGCTGTGGAGCGATGGCAGCCCCACTGTCACGGCGCGCTGGGCGAGAGGCGGCACCAGGGTCACTATTGATGGAAAGTGCTCGTACCAACAGCACATCACCACCTCCAACCACCAGAATGTCGATCCTGGAAGTCACTTGCTTGTGCCTGCTATCACCTGGTCTCAGTTCGTCTCTTCCCGTCCCTTTTACAAAGACCCGTTCGTTGGCTAACGAGACAATGTGACATGTAGCATTACCTGGAATATCTCCTGGGGATTCACGATCGATGCCGCAGCTACTGGCGGAGACATCAAATTCACGCTCAACGAAAACAAACCAGTCACGGTAACTTCGACTGAGGATATGAACGGCTGGGCGTGGGAGGTTGCCGGGACGACTCAGTCGATCAAGTCGGGAATTGAGTCGGCCTTGGCACAGCACGTCGGCACTCTCGAGGAGGCGCTCCGGAAGGGCTTTCAGGGCCAGCTCAGGTTCCACTACCCGGGCGACGGCCAGCTCGTCTTCCTAAAGAGCATGTTCAACACCAGAGGCGACTTTATCGCCTCTATCAAATACGCAGAGTGAGCAGCCCGTTTGTCAAGCTTGATGTTGATGCTGACCACCTCTTTCAGAATGCCACCTCCCGACCCGAATAACCCCATCATCATCCCCCCTTCCAAGACCGAGCTCCCGCCCCCCAAGAACGTGGACCCGACCCACGGCGAGAACAACGGATCAAACAGCGGCGGCGCCCCGCGTCTCACATGGGGTGGCAACTCCCCAGTGCAAGCCTCGCCGCCCAAGCCCACACCCCCTCCTCCGCCTGCACCAGAAGGGACCGGCTCCGACCAACCGGCTCCCGACCCTCCCGCTCCCGAGACGCCGCCTCCGCCCGCCGACCGCCGCGTGACGCTCTCCATCACGGGCCGCAACACGTCCAACGTGACGCAGTACTTCAACAAGCTGTCGCTCAACCTCACGGGCAACGCCAAGCTGCTCGACACGCTGCTGGCGGCGGCCAAGTTCGTGCTGGGCGTCACGTCCAACCAGGATGAGGTTGAGATTACGGTGCAGCACTCGACGGATGTGACAGAGCTCAACAGCGGGCTTGCCACGCGCGCGCTGTCGCCGCATATGACAATTTGTGATGTTGTGTTGACGCCGAAGAGTGGGAATGTCATTGCTGTGCCGCCTGGTGGAAGCATTTCGGTGTTTGCTAAGGGTGTGAGTGGGGCGAAGAGCTCGAAGTATTACAAGGTTGTTGTCACTGAGGGCTGGGTCAACGCCCAGGGCGAGCGCACGCCGGGTGCGGTTGATAGCTTCAAGGCGCAGGTGGCGTTCCAGTTGGCTTGAGGGATTTGCGTGGGATGTATCTGGCAGCGTGGTTTCAGGGTTTAGTTTGATCAACAGCTCGTGGACATCAGCTATCGTGTACTAGGTTGAAGGTTCACTGTATGATGTCGGTGAAAATCCTTATAGAGCTAGGCCTGACGCCTCAACTCCAATCTCTCACTTATTGAATGAAATACTTTGAAATAGTCCCACCCAATCACTATTGATCTCATTTCACAACTGCTAACACAGTGTGACGTACTGAACAGGCAAGACAACCTCCCCTCATCCAACCGCTGCACCTCCCCCTCCATAAACTCCTGAAGATAACACCCTCCCACAACCCGGTACTTCCCCCCCTCCACCGCCCGATGAACCACCGGAACATCACATCTAAGCAAGAGGAACACGACATCCCCTTTCTGAGCGGCAATGGGCACAAGCCCGAGGTATCCCTGAGCCGTCACAGCCAGCCTCCGCGACCGATGCAGCCGGAACATCCTCTCCAGCGGATCCCGCGCGGCTTCGGGGTCTGACTCACAAGCTGGAGGGAAGAAGCTCTCGAGCGCGGCGCCCGCGACACTCCACCCTCTGTTTTGCTGCACCACTCGTTCAAAGGCCTTTCTCCCCCTCCAGACTTCAGCGGCCTGTTGGCCTTCGGGTTGTCTGAGCGCGACGGGACATTGGAGCAAGCACTCGTAGGTGTTGGGCGTGCGGTCTTGCCGCCGGGGGTGCGGTTCCCCGTGAGGGTCTGCCAGACGGCGCGGCAAAGCCAGTGGGCGTCCCCGTATGGGTTTTCCGAGCGGGTGGGTTGGACTAGGGCGTCTTCGGGGGTGGTGGCTGGGCGGTCTTCGTAGTAGCTTGCACCGAGGCCGTCGATCTCGCCGAGCAGGATGCCCGCGATTGATAGTTCGGTGCCGCTTGGGCTGAAGTGGAATGTGAATGGCTTGGAGGGCGCGGCGTGGTATGAGGAGCGCCCGCTGAAGAGGTGGTGGGTTCTATTTGTCTAGTCGGCGACCTAGGTAGGGAGGGAGGGGTTTGGGGATGTGCATTGCTCGAGGAGCCCGAGGTTACCGGCTGGTGTTAGCTGATCCGGCCAGATTGTAGGTGGGGACGGTGGACGCACTAGCAGTGATCTAGGTAGTTGCAAAAGAGATGTAGACGCTAGAGAGCGACAAGTCATAGTCGGGCTCGATCATCGCAGCGACTTCCGGCGGAATCAGCCCCATGAGTCCGTAAACTTTGTCCCGGAGGTCTGTAGCCAGAGATTTGCGGCCGAGGTCGAGCATCGGCATGAACTGTGGCGGCGATCGCCCAGTCTGGACATTTCCCTCCATCCAGAGGTGAGTGAGCTTATTGCGGTTGAGCCCTGAATAGGGCACTCCGGCCTCACGGCATTCCCGCTCAGTGTTACTGAAGAAGATGTCGATTTGCTTGGTGCCAAAGGTGGAAATACCGTGGTAGATGTGGCCCCATCGAACCACCTCGTCGCCGCAGAGAACCGGTGTCTGCTGTTTCCCATGGCGATTTCCTGCATGATCCACAGACGGTCCCAGTACGGCCTGATGACAGCTTGCCGAGAGACCCCAGGCGCCTGCGCCAAGCATGTCCGGCGCATCCCCCAACCCTTGGTCGGTTCCGTCTTCGCAGGAGTTGGCGAGCACCCGGATTGTTTTCATAGCCATTTGACTGTCGTCTTCTTCCTCGCCCAGCCAGACAACCACGTCCCGGGCAATCTTGTAGATCGCGCGCATCCGCTTGACTTCTTCGTTCCGCTCGTGAACATCACCTTGGTTGATGCACAGTGCATCGATCCAGATCAAAACACCCTGTTGCACCGGCTGTTTTTCCCATAGTGCCCGGAGGGCTGCCAGGTTTGACCGGACTGGTACTCTGCATCCGTCGACCACAATGTCTCTCGTGTGCGCCGCATCTCCCCAGGTATACGATAAGGCAACGAAATCTCCCCACGTGTATCGCCACTCTGGAAACGCTGCCGGCGGTGCATCATTTGAGGTATCTTTCCAGTCGAGCGGGGTCGCTGTCCCCGTTGGGCTTATCAGCTCGGAATATATGAGACGGACATATTCCAGTTGACAGTGGACAAGATCCGACGGCGGCTGGTTGCCAGCCTTGTCTGGTAGGTTATTCGGAGCGAGAATACGAACAAGCCGGATCTCTCCTGATGAGCGTCTTGGCGGGCGGTACACTATAGGGGAAGCCATTTATATGTAAAACTCTGCTTGCACGTATGCTCGGAGGGGCTCTTGGACGCCAGTTTCCTTTTGAGAGCCTTGCGGGCCTCCATTTTCGAGCTGCATCCTCTTGACCTTCAATTTTAGGCAACAGTAGGTACCTCGGCGCCCCTGTAACCGGGCGTTATGTCGTGGTGGTGGCGTCAAGTGCCTGCTGGTCGTCAAATCAGCGACTGGAAGCAGAAGCCAGATTGCAGCAGCCACCGACGACTTGGGCGAGGAGAAATGCCTGGACCCTGCCCCATTTGGCGCTAGTTGCCCCGTATAGGGTACCTATCAATACCACAAAGTCCGAAATGGTGTAGGCCCTGGTCGGAACTAGACCTGTGCCACCCAACTTTCATTGGTGCCCGCCACGCTGGGAGACGTTGTGTGCGCGGCAATTGTTGAAGGGAATAGTTACTAGCACAGCTGTACCAACTACTAGTAACGGAGATGGATAGAAGGGTGTCACGAAGCTCATAGGTTCATGTTATCAATATATAGTCGGAGTTCCTGCTGGCCACCTTGGGCTGGGGTATGGGTCGTAGGTTGGTAGGAGGTAATTGTAAAGAACGTGGCTCGTGCTCTAGCTATCACTATACATACGTATCTACCCACCTTTGTACCATAGAATATAAAGATAGATATAAGACCTTTTATTTTCCTCATCAGAAGTGTAATAAAGTGCAGCATGAAAGGTTTGGGAATAACCTCAGGAGACTAAAGTTTCACGTGCTGTGGTCGTGTAGAGTACTGGGCCTGGACGAGTTCTAAGTGTCGGACATCTCACTGATACAGGGTAATACGGGGAACTCATGTGTTATCACCAAACTCCGACACCAAAACCATTCCAATGATAACAGTTGTACACAGGTGGTCCAGGCTTAAAGATCTAACCTATTCGGGGTTGCCCCTCCTCCTTTCCATAACCCCCCAGATTTTTGCAGCTCTTTCCTGCTTCTTGATCCAAACAAAATCCCATCATCACAGACCCCACCCCATTCCAGCTCAACATGCCCATCGCACCACGGGCCGTACGTCCCAACCTCCTCGAGTATAACGCGCAGCACTGCGTATTAATCTGCCGCGAGTGTAAATACGCCATCCAAACAGCCGCGCTGGGGAGCCACCTGCTCCGACACAAGATCTACCGCGGCGAACGACAACGGCTGCTTTCGGCATTTGCGCAGCTCAGACTCGTCGAACAAGACGATGTGTAGCCCCCGCCCGCGGGCTCCCCCCGATTCACGGGCTGCCGGTCATGTCGGGCTACCGATGACGGCGGCAGGTCGCGGGAGTCTGTGGGTCAGCGTTAAGCGGATAAGACGCCACTAGAGCGAGAGCCATGGCTTCCGTGAGCCGCCGAGCGAGGACTTTGCTACCGCTGTGTTGCTGCAGACCTCTTTCGGGGGACGAAGGTTAGGTATTTTGAGGTGGAGGCTCCTGAGGCGAGAGTCGACATAGTCACGGAGACTCACTCCTCGGGCTTTCAACTTGGATTTATAGACTCTGCAGTACTTTCATCACTTTACATCCGCCATAGCCGCCACACTGGATAGAAAGGAGACATCGCCCAGCTATTGGCAAGACGTGGTGGCAAAAACACTGTTGTTGCCGTGGCTCATGTATAGTCTTCTGGCCATCTCGGCGAGCCATCTTGCCACTCTGTAGACAATTCTGCAGCCTCCTTTCACGTGCGTGCATTATGGCCAGGCTTGCCGCACATGCCACAGCACTGAATCTTCGTACGAGACCCCCTTGCACCACCACCATTTTGTCGTGTTTCCTGGACCAACTGCTCATCCACAGCCGTCAGCGCCCCAAGAATACCTAGCCCGGCCTACCCCACAATGACCATCACTATGCCCCTAAGGGAAGCCATAGTGGCCTTGTCAGTCAGTAGTTCCTCTAGCATGGGCTAGAACCAAGAGTTTAAGACCCTAGAAGTCATGCAAGCTAAAGAGGCTAAGAGAGCCAGGGAGGAATTTGGCCTAGGAAAGGGATGACCAGTGCTTAAGCCTAGGAAGCATTATTATGATTATACCTGTAGTCCCATTGCCAGCCGGCATGGCACTGCCCTTGATCAAGGCAGCCGGCGTGCAAGAGAGCATGCAGGACAGTCTGATCTCCCTGGTGTCAGACTAGGGCTAAGAATTACCCACCCATTGGTACCCATGAATACCCATGTGAATGGGTGGGTAATTTTTTGGGTACCCAAATCTTAGCGTAGGTTGGACCCATCTACCCACCCATTCACATGGGTACCCATGGGTACCCATAGGTCAAATGGGTCAAATGGGTCCAAGTGCATATATAGAGGTTAGGGTTCTCCTACATAAAAAGGTTTTTCAACCATATTAGCAAACATGATATAAGCATGGTATAAAGGGATAGGTTTAGTAAGAGTACTTTCTGTTGGATTGGACTGAATTAGGGCTAATGAACATGCATGGTAATGTGGTAATCTATATGCTAATCAATTTTGACCGCCCCGTCAACCTGATGATATAATGAAACCCTATTAGCTGGTGAGGTATGTTTACATCTGAGTTGTGGTAATCTGTATGGTAATCATACTGACTTATAACTCATAGCACACAGAGCAAGCCGAACACATGCTAGGAAAACATCAAATTGCCTGGGCCAACCCGAAAAGGGAAGAATGTTCAGGCTATCAAGAAGCCAAAGAACCTTCTTCCCAAATTACAGGCTAATGAGAATGAAGACTCTGATGCCAATCAAGACTCTGATGCTAATCAAGATTCCAATCCTGATGAATCCCTGCCATCATAGGAGGTTAAAGAGAATTGGGCATGGATCAGAAAGAACTGGCAGGCTTTTCAGGATCATTATGAAAATATACGGAAAGAACAGGCGGCCACAAGCCAGGTAACTACAGAGGTCAACTACATCTACTCCATGGCAGCCAGCGTTCCATTTATGACCGAGAAAAGAGCCCAAGTCCAGAAAATCCAAGCCCACAAGAAATCTAATATCCTTGGGCCCTTGAGCAATGGTAATCTGGCTGGTAATCCGGCTAGTAGGGGTAATGAAAGTCCAGGTGGTGCTGAAGCAGAGGTGACTGCAGGTGGTGAAACCCCAGGCGGTGCTAATGAGTCCCCGTCGGCTTAGTAGGGGACTTGAACTAAATGCATTTGAACCCGGGTAGTAATAGGGCAGAGGTTGGCCATGAATCAATGGGATTAGCACTGTGATTACCAGTAACCCCAAATTGTTAGGATTAGTATAGGGATGGGCACATCCATTACTTCGCCATATGGCTGACCTCTTTTTTACTGGATCAGCATTGGCCTTAATACAACATCTTGCTATTGTATAAATAACTATATATCTTATATTTTTGTGCTTGTTGATATGTAGGACCTATGGGTACCCAAATGGACCCATTGGGTTTTTTGGGTAATGGGTCGGACCCGTGCCAAGCAATGGGTACCCACCCATTGACCCATGGGTCCATTTGGGTCCATGGGTCCCGGGTACCCATGGGTAATTCTTAGCCCTAGGGCTGACTGTTTGCCGTGGTGTTTGGTTACCTCTCTGGCTCCCTTGGCAAAAAATCCATGGGAGATCTCGATTGAACTATCATCAAGTCCGCAAGGTACCGCGGCAAAGAAGTCAAACGCCGGTTTCGAAAGGTGTTTCAACAAAAAGGCGAAGATTCATCATCTACATCGAGAGACCCAAAGGACGACAAGCCCCGCGCTCTGAGGCTTGGAAACAAGTAGTTTCCCGCTTTACTTATCCCTCAGCGACCAGCAGCTGGTTACCAGACTGTCGATTCTCATCTCTAGAGCTTCTTCCTCTTAAGGGTCCATCGCTCTTTTATCTCTTTTATAAAGTGCTATATATAAGATACAATGATACTAAGATACCTATAAGATCCGTCCTAGCCACCTATCAGTCCCAAGGTTTCTTAGCCACCCGTCACATACACCCTATAAATCCATAGCTACAAGCGAAGTAAAGCCAGCCATCTTCCAATAAGTCCATGGCCTATAGTACTTACTCTAAACAACTCAAGTGGTATAGTATACATCGCTATGGAGGTTCCCACAAGTCCTTGGTACTTACACTGGCTACTGCTCTGTTAGGTCGACCCTATGTTGGCTATCATAGTAGTGGTTCCCTTCATGACTCATCGCTGCCCAGAGGGGCTGGTCATAGCCACTTGTCACCACTGAGGCTAGACTCCGGTGAATGTTGGTTCAAGGTCTTCCAACAAGATGACTGTGATATTAAGGAGGCCCCTAATTGAAAGACCATTATACGATCCATTCGGCTGTCATGTAGCCTAGACCACGATACTGAGTTTGTATGACTCATCCATGGCAAATCTGAAGTCTAGTGACGAAGCCCGGGACGATCCACTATGTGGCTAGCCCTTGCCTGTGTGTGGCCCTGGAGGCCCCAATGCAATCCGATGGAAATGCCTGGAGCCCCGTGGTTCATCCATAGCAGGTTTGAAGCCTGATGATGATTGCCAGATGGTTGGAGAGCTACTACACCAGGTTCAGTGGTTCTGTTACTGTGGATCCTAAAGGTGTGTGTGTAATTCCCGTGACCACTGCAGGCCCAAGTCATGGAGGTGATTCAACCTGTTGGCCTTAGGTGAGCCTACTAGTGGGACAATATATGTACTCGGACCCATTCAACCTATTTGACCCATGGGTACTCATGGGCAAATGGGTCTAACCCACACCAAGATTTGATCTTTACCCACCCATTCACATCGGTGCCCATGGGTACTCATGGGTGGGTAATTTATAGCCCTAGGAGGCGGCGGGGGCAATTTCAGCAGCAGTGTCTCTTCTTGACGTCGCCGCACGTAGTTCCAATGCTATTTGCGACCTCATAACTCCTGGAGAAACGTCCCAATCGAGATTATCGCTCTAGGGAACGAGGTCAACGACTCGAAGCTGGTCTTGAACCAAGCCTGCTACTTGCTCCACCAACTTCGCAATGCTCCATTCACCAAACCTCCAATCCCGCTTATTTCCCTGTCCATTCAATTGAGCAAATACATCGGGCACTTCCAGTTTGGGCTGAGCTTCAACGCTTGTTGTCACACTTTGACCAAGTCGGAGAGTGTTTAGGAGGACTTGGAAGAAGAGATGTTAAATGAGCTAATGTATTCGATGGTTCTAAGGTTGGAGCGGTTATCGAAGCCGACGGCTGGTATACCGAATATTGACACAACTCATTTCAAAGCCATCGATCTAACCCTTCCGAAAATCCATTTTATACACCTTTTGTAGTAGAAATGAGAGAGTTGCTGGTGTTTGAAGTATGGTGATGAAGATGTTGGATGTGGGGTTTACATGCATGTGGTCAGACTTTTGTCTCCCCACTGTAGTCCACAGCGCAGTGAGCCTAGATTAAAACAAGCCAAATCAGATATGATGCCAAGGAACGCGTTGGCTGCTTCAGAAGCCACCTGTATGACGGCGTTGCGGGATTTGCTGCCACATCAACCAACTGGGTTGCATACTTGAGTATACTTTAGATAGTGCAAGCTGAAATGTGGCTGTCAAATTACTCTCGATTGGACTTGAGGAGTTCCTTTCCCGGGCAAACTTAAGGGGATTGGATGAGGCGTAAATTCCGGCCTCTTTCGGGAGAGCTAATGCAGTATACTACTCCGTGTGACACAGCCCGATACCTGCACTCCGCCGTTCTCAGCTTTCCTTGACGCGGTCCCCGTGCGTGTGCCACCACCCCTCGAGCGCAGATTGGGTGCAACTAGTGCTGCGATCGTTGAGCAAACCGCGGAGAGCGTATCCCCGAGAAACTAAAAACCCGCAGGAATGCCCTACGACATCTGGTGGTCTTGACGAGCCGGCAGTCTGCTACGCATTTCCCACCAGCACTCAACATCTCGCACCGTCTTTCCGTCCATTTCTTATAGGGTTGTAGCAATTTCGATAAATCTTCTCGCCTTACGTTATTGTCTAAACCTCGACCAAGCCATTGTTCCTACGTACTTAGTCATGTATCCCGCTATCGGGCTCGGGCTTTTCTTAGCCTCCACCGCACTTGGCCAAACGATCACTCCAACTTCTATTAGTTCAACTGGCAGCAACTGCGTCGACGCTTTCGGGGCCGACTATATCGAATGTCGTCCACCGAGCGCAACCAGCGATCGGTTCTGCATCAACCCGAGCCTAGGCGAGATATGTTGCCGTAATCTTTGTATGTCAAACTGCTCAAATGTCCACTCTGCCCACTCTGCAGACTGAAGAAGATGTTACCTATTGCGTGCTCACTTCCGCGCCTTATAGGGGGCTGCCCCCGAGATTCATTTTGTCTAGACCCAGATCTTTGCTGCCCCAATGTAAGTTGATCCGCGCCTTCCTATCAATGGAGCCTAGGCCCTTTATACATTTAGTCCGGGATACAAGAGGTGACGAGTACGCCGCTAGGGTCTCGATCCCCAAAGCTGTGCACTTAATAGCAGAACCACTACTCCGGCCATGGAGCCAACCCCGAGGGCTTCTGGCAGCATATCATCGACTTCAACGGCCGGCTCCCCTCCAGGTCAACTCTCAACGGGTGGGATTATAGGAATTGCCGTAGGAGGTGGTGTGGCTGTACTTGCCTCACTTGGGGGGGCCGGTTACTTTTGTTACAAGCACATCCACTCCGCAGGGCCCGTCTCTACCCTACCCACCGCTGAGACGCCTCCTGCTGGACCCGGAGGGCATCCAATTTACGAAGCCGAGGCAAGTACAAATGAAGTCTCCCAGAGATTAACTTATCCATCGGCGCAAGAACAGCAGCCTCCGGATGGGCCACCGGCAGAGGATCAACAGCCACCTGATCACCCAGACAGGATGCCGAGACTCGGACCGCCCAACATCGAAAAGCACCATCATCATCCGTATCTTGGGTATCAAACGGCATGCTTGGCCACACATTGCGAACTCAACTCTCTGGCCCACAGTTGCTATCCTAACGGCATGAACATATGTCCTTGCACATGTCGACTAGAGCGCTGCCCGGTCACAAGGGAGCGGGAATTGGAATGGATGAGGAGAAATATTGTTTCCAGTATCCTTTGAGCGGATACGTGTCTTTGTTGGAACTAGTGCTTTGGAGGATTTTGTTTTCTAGAGGTTTTGATAGTAATTTGAAGTCTAGTCGCAAGTGTTGCCTTCAAAAAGTATGATCTTGTGGAAATGAAAAATCCCTGCTAAGTTATTGCATTCCTTGTTTTAATAAATACAAGGTTTAGCAACGTAGCTAGAAACGAGGCTTTGGGCAGGTCAAGAAAATATTTGCTCTGTCCAAGGTCTAGATCCGAGTCATACATTAAGGCAAGCGGCATCGCGAAGTTTAGCTATTTCCTTGGGGCCATGAAAAGATTCATAATACTGCCACTTGCGGATGGACAACTTCAGCCCTACGAGCAAATTGTTGGCGGCAGTGCAGCCCGAATTCCTTCTATTGGCGGGTACCATAAATAGCCCCCGCCTCGGCGCAGTACCGTGCGGCGGTGCAACCCG
This sequence comes from Lasiosphaeria hispida, assembly GCA_033439745.1. Taxonomy (NCBI): domain Eukaryota; kingdom Fungi; phylum Ascomycota; class Sordariomycetes; order Sordariales; family Lasiosphaeriaceae; genus Lasiosphaeria; species Lasiosphaeria hispida. The sequence goes on along the minus strand of JAUIQD010000002.1, from coordinate 6,605,969 downwards.
CTGCCGAACCACCAGACACATAGCGGCGTTATTGGGCCGGATGTGGTGGCGCGCGCGCCGTCAGACTGTCGCCTTCAAGACAGTTTCCGAGGGTAGTCAAGACTATAAAGGGATTTGCATTTTCCCCCTGATGGATAGTTAAATTTTCTTATCTCAACAGCATCGACAAAAACAACATAATAAGCAAGCATCATCACTCCCCACAACCGACAACTTCCTTCCTCCAAGCCAACCGAGACCAAACATACCATCAAAATGCATGCCACTGCTTTCTTCACCGCGCTCGTCGCGCTCGCCGTTGGCTCCCAAGCCCTCCCCCAGGCCCGCCTGGAAGCCCGCGTAGCACCCGGGCCATCTTTGGGCGGCCCGACTACCTCGGTGCCCCCAGGCAGCAACATGATTGCGGGTTTTCGCAATATTTTCTACTTCGGCGTCTGCGAAACCTCGGCGGAAATGACCGAACTCAGACATGACGACGCCACCGGCGCCTGCATCCCCTTTCCTAGCGGCGTCTTTGGGGTCAAGATGGAGTTCGCCGACAAGAGCCAGGGTGAGTCTTTGCTTTTGAATACTCGGGGTGAGGTTCGACCAGGCTAACTTGGTGATGCTCGGTTTAGTTCGTGTTTATACAACACCAGGCTGTGCCGGTGAGGGGCTGGCGCTTGGGTCTTCTGGCTGCTTTTCTCATCCGAACGGTCTCTGGGGATACACATTTGCCAAAACCAGCTAGTGATTAAGGGGAAGGCTATTGAGGGATTTCTTAGAGATGAAAAGGGGTAGAGTGCATTCAGTCGGCGCTGGTTGGGCATAGAATAGATCACACCATCATAAATATACTTCGATTACTTACCAAAACTTATCAAGCCGCCCGCCTGAAATCTTTAAACGCTGTCGGCAGGATTTCTTTGAGTCCTAACTTGTCTATCGCTTTGCCGGCCGCTATCAACCAGGACACATCATCACTGCAAAGAAACCATACTTACGTTACTGAGTACCTCAAACCCTAGCTTTCCATCTATCACACCGTGGACACAGCAAGCTCCCGCCCCACTATAGTTCTAATTCTGATAATGTGCTCTCCTCTCCTCTCTCACTTCGCTTTGATCTTCTACTTCCTCAACATGGCAAGTGTGAACGCCCCAAGGAACATACATACTAATTCCCCCACCGGTGAAAAAGAAGAAACCACGCCAAGATATCCCCATTCCGTAACAACCAACCGCCTCTCCCCAGGGTCGTTATTATGTCGCTCAAAGCCTTGAGATGGACTATAGTTTGTAGTCAACCCTAGACTCTAGAAAAGCCTCTTATCTGGTGCCCACGAGGTCCAAGACGACGTGCTCATCGACCAGTCTAAACAGATACGGAGCGAAAATTTTTGCTGAAGGTTACATAACATAATTTGGCGCGATCCGTTCGTCTTCCCGAAAGGCTGCGCGAATTAGCGTTACTGTTGTTGGCAATCGACCCAAGAAGTTGACAGTCTGGGACCAGCAACAAAATGCATGGTGCGTGCGTCGTATGCCAAAACTTGCGCGGACACAATTGTGGGATGCCTGACGTCCGTCCCTCTTCGTGTTGAACAGCAGGATGTCTGCAGGCTGGGGGATAACTCACAAATGTTGCCAGTGCTGAGAATAAGCAGTCGATGTCCTCGCTACCTTGAATGCTGGCTAGGATTGGTTTTGCTGAAACCTGCCCACATAAGAGTCGACGGGGGTCGCGGGGGTTGAAATTTCCCTTATTTATAGGATCCACCGACACCTGCACTGGAGACAGGGTGATGGGCTCACCCCGCATTCCCAAAACCCGAGGTTTTACCGCCGGTTGCGGGCCCAGTCGCGTCGCGAAAGAAAACAGACAATCGTAACACCATTCCTTCTGCGCATGCTTTTTAGCAACTTGACCATAAAGCATATCGCATGCGCACCTTATAGGAAACCTCGCAGGTTGCGCAGTCGGTACCGATGTACAAGGCGGCGGCGGAAGTCCAAGGCTGGCTCTTGAAGTCCAGCTGCGCCCAGGCCAACGACTGCGACACGCCCGACAGCACATCACCTAAGAGCTTGAAGCGCACCTTCAACATGGTGACGCCGCCTCTATCGGCCTCGCGTGGCACCTCGCCAAACAAGAAGCGCAAGGTTGATTCACCCGTCGATGGTGGCGCTCCTTCCCCCCACCTGCCCAGAAGCATCGCCGACGCCGAGCCCGACTCAACGCCTCGATCCAATCAATCCGCCATCATCACGAAATTCTCACTGAATCACGCCACTCTCGCTCGTGCCCAGTCGCCCGGCTCCACCAGGATATCCGGCTCAGCCTCAATTCCCGACACAACCCCTTCCACCGACCGTCAGACGAAGAAGCCGCAAGGCCGTTCGCGCGGGCCCAGCCCCGTCAAGAACATCGTTGGCCTACAGCGGCTGGACAAACCAGTTCAGTTTGGGTCGCTGGATGACAACGCCGAAGATGGACAGCTACCAGAGGACGCCAGGGATCTCTTCGTTAGCATTTGGGAGACTGTGAACTTCCAGCGTGGCATATATCCCGAGGAGATCGAAGACGATATCAGGCGTCTGAATCGCAAGATATCCCGGAGTAGCTTCCGGAAGGCAGAAATAACCACTCAGAGTCTAATAAGCGCAGATTGTTCAAGAGGTAGAAATGCTGAAGAAGCCGCCGATACGGTTCCTGTTTTCGACGTCCTACCCGTTTGGGCACTCCCCTCGCAGCCAACCACCCATCCACAACACCAGCACGTCTTGCCCGCGCCGAGTTTCAACATGTTCGTCACATTGAAGCTCTCGCGCGACAGTGTCTGGCGCTCCGCCGGAGCGAGGCCTCATGGAACTCCATCGTTCATAGCCCGCTCCTTGACTTGGCGCTGTGGAAACATAGTAAAAGCGTCATGTTTGAGAACGCGACATCGGCAAAGATCCTACCTGCCTTCATCCCAGCCCTCGTTACTGGCGAGGCCATTGAGGGTAAGATGGTTGACTTTGTCATGTCGCCCAGGCTGGGGATCGATGCCGGTGCCGCCTCACATACCTTACAAGTCTCGGGCATCGCCGCCGCTGCTCAAACCGTCATTGTTGACCCGGCAACTATTGACACCGCCATCCAGAGCAAGCTTGCCACACAGCCATCAGCTGGCTCCTGCAACTTTGGCGTCAACCAAACCGACTACCCTCCCTTGTTGCGCGCGCCAACTGCTGTGACCATTGAGACTAAGGTTGGTGGTGCAAGCTCGGAGGAGGGAAGGCTTCAGCTAGGAATTTGGACCGCGGCCTGGCATATACGCATGACGGCGCTAGGCCTAGGGGGTGGAAAGGAAGGCCCATCGTTGCCCACGCTCCCGTTAATCCTTACCCATGACCACGAGTGGTCGCTTTACTTTGCTGCTGATCGTGGGCCCAAAATTGTAAGTGACCCTGCTGCTACCGCCGCTCAGTGAATTTACCTTTCTTTAGAGCTGATGAGCTTTAGGAGATCCTTGGCCCGATGCAAATCGGTATGACGGATACGATTCAGGGAATCTATCGACTTCTTGCCGTTTTGCGGCGGCTGGCTGAGTGGATTGAAACTGAGTTTCGGAACTGGGTTGTTTCAGCTTTTGTGGAGGATTATACTTCGCAACACTAGCAAGAAGTGCGGGTTAGTCTTGTGACGTAGAACCGGGTCACGAGCGGAGGTATTAGGCGGTCCCAAAAACCTTTCAGGATGCCATTGGATTTGTGCACCGGTTAGGCGTCCATTTCCTATGGATAAACTCACTTTGTATCATCCAAGACAGAGAGACGACTGGCTAGATCAAAGCGGACGGATGGCCGGCATATATAAGAATACTCTTTTCACCGTAGCTGCGACGAGGGCTCACAATGGCACCAGGGGTCTCTTCCTTAACAGAGAGTCGTCCATGTCTTAGAACGGAGTGTCTCTGTGGTGCTGCGAACGGGCGGTCCACCCAAATTCGCCCTCAGCCGCCCTCAAACACTTTCCTCTCTTACGACGAGCCTGGGTAGCCCAGGAAACGCTGCTTTCCCGCCGGTTGTTCTACTTCTGCGAGGTACTCCTTGCATTAGAGTGCATGGAATGCTGGACTTGCACGTGCGCCGGCCACATGGAACAAGAGCACAAGCATAGAGGCCTGAAGGATCCCATATGGAGCTCGCTGCCTAGCATTATCTCCACCAACATCAGTCCTATCTAGAGAGTGGCCACGTCGGACTTGGGGGTGATGTGTCTAGATGAGCTTTGTGATTTCGGCTGCTTTCAAGGCGCCTCAGTTGGTCGTCGGGCAGGCTCTTCCGGGTCTTTCTAGAAGCCGACGCCACCAACAAAGTATATCATCGAGCGCAGCAAATTGTGTTGCCATCAACTATGAGATTCTCCTTCGGGGCTTAGGACTTGATCGAGCCGGGCTTCTCGTGCCAGTCCATGGCAAGGAGTGCTGCCGTGCCCAGGGGTTAGGGTTATCAGGAAATAGTCAACGTAGGCGCCCATTTGACGAACATCACCGCCAAAAGCGTGCTCCTCATCCTCCGCCCACAGGCGGACCACTTCTCGGCTAATGGCCCGTAAAGTCTGGCGAGCTCTGGGTGTTTCGAGGATGGAGATACCGATGTTGATAGCTGCTCCTAACTGCATGGGTGATAGTTAGAGGTGTTTCTCGTCTTACCGTGCTATATGTATAAGAGTTGGCCTCTTTGGGGATTGTGGTGATTACCGCCCGGATTCTCTTGGTTAATGGAAAGACAATGGATGCCACCTAGGTCGATAGCTTCGGAAGCGGCTCGGCCCGCCATTGTAGGTCAGAGAGAATTATGGAAGTGGGAATAAGCTAGAGCAAAAAAATACAAAAAACGCTGTTTACACTCTTGAACTTGTGAGTGTCGGTAGGATGAAATCATAATGCTGCTTCGGAACGACAATGAGGGGGGTAACGGGCCATTTATCACGTATTTCTTACTTGGACATTCATAAAATAAAATATTCTCGGACATTGACTTCGCTGCGTTGGTGGCTACAGACCCAGTTTCATGCAAGGTCGGCACCGTCATGACCTTGCCAACTTGTTCAACTATGGCCAGTTAGTTTCCAAGTTTTATAACCACGGCTGCTTCTAAAACCCGTTAGCCAAGCCGTGTTAGTATCATATTCGAGAAGGGATTTGCTAGGCCATGTACCAGATAGTTGAGCTCCAAGTCTGTGCTTGCAATCAACCTGATGTTTACTTTCACCCCTGAGCCCGTAATCATGCACACCAGATATGTAAAGAATCTTGAAGGCGAGAGAGTAAAGCAAATGCCTTCTGGGCTCTTGACAGTTTTTAGGACAAGCCTAGGCCTCTACGATATGCCTTCCTTCGTTTTTGGCGGTTGACCTGACTGTGGCCGGGAATCTCGCCGACTCCTTCCTTAAATTTTTAGGAGGAGAAGCAGTAGGGACTCTTTCCACAAATTTAGGAGTAGCGGTAGGGACTCTGTCCTCAACTTTAGGAGGAGCGGTGAGGACTCCTTCCTCAAAACGTTAGGAGCAGCAAAGCGTGACAGATAAATGAGGACTTCTCGTTTCCCTTCTGCACTTTGGCGACGAGACAGACCCGATCCCTTCTTATTTGTTTGTGTTGATCGAGAACCGACTCCTGCTCGCTGCCACCACCGCTAAGCTTTGTCTTAGCAAGATCACCATGCGAGCCCTTATCCTCCTTCATCTCCTCATCTTCCTCCTCGCCGGCTTTGCTGGCCCCCATTTGCTCCGTCGAGAGCACTGCCCGTGGCCCGACTGGACTTGTGCGTCAACTCCTATCATTCCCCATTACGTTGCCCCCTGATGCCTTCGACTGCTAACTTTAGTGTCTTGTAGGTTGTCCCGCAACTTTGGGTGGCGATGCCGCCATTTCCTCGTCCGCGCCGGCCTCCTCCTGTCCCGCGTCTTTGGGTGGCGATGCCACCACCTCTTCGTCCGCT